>MU134419.1:112147-149801 GCA_015039355.1 Ramaria rubella | reverse complement strand
ACAGAAGACTACATACAAGGATACACACCTGGCAGATGGGAATCTGAAGAGAAAAGCCTAAGGTTCCCACTGCCAAGATAACTACCTAAAGGAGTACGCAAATAAGCGCGGGACGTACTGTGATTACGTAACGGGATTGGAATCCAATCCCGTTTATGTAACCGGGCGCTTATGCGAAGGAAAATGAAGAACAAATGCACTGTGTTTATGTAACCAGGGGCGCTTAAGTAAGCGAACTTAAATGAAAAGATAGGGGCAAGGGAGATAATGGGGGGAAGGGAGAAGTGGGGAAGAATAGATAGGAAGAAGAGATAATAGAGAAGTGTAGAACCACATGAAATGGGGTTCCCCTTACAGAAACACTTGGAACTTTGAACACAAGGCCTATCAGACTATAATTACATTATCAGGATCTCTAACACACACCCACTGTCTAACATACAGTGGGCTCTTGTGCCTCCAATTTCAAAGTAACCAGAGATAGTCTGGTTTTCTTCACACAGTCGTTTAGGCCATGTTTGATCCTTATGCTGAGCCCTATGGTCGTAGACCAGCTTGGCAGCTTTGTCTACTATACCACCCGCAGCTAGTCGGACGGGTTGATTATGAGAGCTTACACTCTCATTTTGTATTTGCGCAGCCTATATGCTGTGTCTGTCGCAGTACCCTGCAGCATGTATTGCACTGGTGGCGTGATACTCAGTCTGATTGTCCTCGGACTCATCATCTGACCATCAGAACTTCTCTGTTGGTTCCATTTGCCAGTCTCCAACCATTTGGTAGGGGTATTCTTCTTCAGGAGGTAATTCCTCCTCTTCCAATTGATTTGGGCCATCTGGTGGCTCCAAATTTTCTTGTTCTACCTCATCTCTGAGGTCTTCTTCTATCCATGCACCTGCAACATGCAGCTTGTCCTGTAATTTGGGGCAATTAGGCTTTATGTGGCCTGTTTGGCCACATTTGTAGCAGTGTACATCTGATGTATATGCTTTCCCTATTCCAGCCACACCCTGTCTCAGGGCATTATTCGCCACTGCTCTGTTTCCAGCAGTGGCTACTGGTACCACAGGCGCAGCTTGCAGCTTGTATGCTGGTTTACCCAGCTGCACTTTACTCATGCTAGGCTGTGACTTCACAGCCTATTCAGGCTTTGTTACAGCCTGATTCTTTTTTGTCGTTGTACTACCGCTAGCCGCGGTAGTACTCACTTGTGTGCCGTAGTCATAACAGGATGCTGACTCAATTACTCAAGCCTCATGTGACAACTCCTCTAGGGAGGAGTCTCCAGGGTGTACCCCCGTTTGAGGACTTCTATCCTCAAAGATGTTCTTAGTGCAGCTAAGAATCATTTATTCATAGAATACTTGTCTGGTGGCATTATCATGTGCACTGAGGATTTCATCCACAGTACGACTTCCTTGCTCTAAGGAGTCAAATTTGTTTGACGCTTGTCTATGCGTCAAAGTATGTAGGAATTGCTGCTGTAAAGCAGCGACTACAGACTCGAGAGTCCAGTCTTGGATCTCTCGATCCCATCATTCTATCGTCTGAGTGAACCACTTGGACACCTCGTCTTTAAGGTGAGTGCCTACATACCCTATCTGAGCTTTAGCCTCAGATGGTCCGAGCAGGTTATTCATGCTTAACCATTGCAGTATTCCTGTGATGAACGTCTCGAACTCTTTGAGATCGGCACTTCCCCTGTAAGGCTCAGGGTGTGGTAACTTTATCCCTGCCTTTGCAAAGGCAGATTTTTCAGCACTCACGTGTTGGTTCTCATGGAGCGCATTGCGCACCATCATCGCTATCCCGTCTGTATGGTCGGGGCGATCATGAAAGTTGGATGGCTGGTGACTGACTTCCATGAGTGGGACCAATTGGTACCTCTCTGGTATGCCCTGTATACTCGGGGCTCACTGAGGGGCATCTGCATCAGGTCCAACTGGGGCCTGACGTGTTCCTCTGGCTACTGTCGGAATCGCACGTGTATTGCCAGCTAGCTTAGCATTAGAGACTCGTTCATACAAGCTGTATCTGTTACGTGCTATCCTAGTGGTGCATGCTGCTTCTTCCATTTCAGGTCCATCAACCTGAGGATATTGTGCAGCAACTGCTTGTTCCACCAGTTCTACACTCAATTCTAGAGTGCAGCGATGCCTTCTGGCAGCCTTTCGTTTGGCTTCAGCCCAACAGTCTGCTTGCTCTGCAAGCACATCTTGCATTTCCACAATGCTAATTTCGGTGATTTCATCATCCGATTGAATTTGTCCAGTGACAATCTTGAAGAGGGATTGCCTATCCCTCACTCTGTCTCATGGCACTTTACATGTCACTCCCCGATCAGAATGATCGTCATCCGCCTGAGTTTGTTTCCGAACTCTAGGTATCTCTTCAGGGGGATTCATTCCCCTTTGAGGTTGCAGGTCACCTTCTTCATCCGTACAATCCCTATTGGGATTGTTTCCACATAGGGCCTTTTTCCCTTTTATTCGCATGTGTTGCTTCACATGCAGCTCTTCTATGAACTTTCTCAGGTGTTCATCACATCTGACTAGCATTTCAGTAGCCATGGTGGCTGCTTGTTTGCTCTGTTCACAAGCGAACAATATTTGTTGATGGGTATCAGCCGTCTCTTGCAGGATTTCCTGCATGATTTCATTCTCGAGGAATTCTTCCTCTGTTGAATAGCCTCATTCTGAGGCTTGTCTTTTGGGGCTTACGTGCTGATTTTTGATTGTCTTGCTAGAGTGGCTTGTGTCACTCTGCTGCCTGGGTTGTACCCCAAGTGTTCCTCTTCTAGTGTCTCATGCAGGTGTCATGCTCGCACGTCTGGATGGTTCTCCTTCCTGCATGGGGCCTTGGTCCCATGCTTGTTGCGCACTAGTGCGTGACAATGTGGATGGTTTTAAACTCTCCGTCTCTATCCTATTGGAGCCAGCTGATTGGTTCCAATTGGCACTGCCTGGTTGTGTCCCAGGCATGCTGGACATTGATGTTGCCAATGCTTCTTTCCAAGCATCATTCGGATCACCATCTGTGATCTCGTTCACATCAGCTTCGCTCAATGGGCAACTCATCTGACTCCTGGTTCTAACCTGGAGTCTCATGGACATTCCAAGAAGTACTCCTTGCTTCTTTATCTAGCAAACCATATGGTTTGCTTTTACACACTCTTTTTAGATCTAGCCTAAGCTAGTTCTTGGGGTTCAAAAAAGTGTAAGAGTTTTACACTTAAGTTGTGGTTATCACACAAGCTTGTAGAACCATTCTAAACAGTTATATTCAAGTGGTGTGTGATGGTTACAAAGTAAGTGGTGGTAAACCTAAGGTTCTTCCCACGCTACAACTATTACAGTTGTGGATACATATGTACACAACTTATAGCATAGACATAGCCTATGCATGTACAGTACTTTCTATATACTTGTATATACTGATATTAATGATGGATATCTATTGAGGGAATTATAATTCCCTTACAATGAAACTATGTGGTAAGTAGGGGAATTGGGATGAATGGGAAAAGTGGAAAAGTAAATAGAATAGTTGGAAGGGGTCAGAAAACCAAAAAGTAACATAGTTAGATTGTAAAAAATGAAAATGCTTTTAAAATCAGAAAAAGCAGAAAAAAACGGAAGAAATAAAGTACAGGATATTTAGCTGAAGTTTTATAGAATTTTGGAAATCGGAATAAGTCAGTGAATTGGAAAATGTTGGGAGGTGTGAAGGTAATGGATGTTGGAAGAAATCAGGATTCGGAGGGTTATAGGAATGGAATTGAATAGAAAGGTTAGGTTGGGGAAGTGTTGTTGTAAATTGATTGGGAAAATAAGGAAGACTGAAGGTTGAAGAAATTGTGTCAGAAGAATTGGAATAAGGATGAATAATCAGAGTAGGACATAGTGTTAGCAGAGTGGCTACTCCCCCTTCAAGGTAGACGTCCCATTGTCTACCTTAGACGTCAGAAAGGAGTCACATGGAGGCCAGAATATTGGAGAGTTGAGGGATTCCTTGATTGAATCTTGTCAGAAATCTTGGAAATAGAGTGGAATTCCACAGTTGGTTCTCAATAGAGGTGGTCTTTGAGGTTGTCCAGTTGAGAAATTGGGGTGTAATCACAGATTACAGTAATATCAGAAGAAGGTTGGAATGTTGGAAATTTCAGAAATGGACAAAAGGGAATTCTGATGAATTGGGATTTTTGGGATGTTCAGAAAATAAAAGGAGTTTCATAAAATAATGAAGATTGAAGGTTTAAACACTTATGAATAGTGTTGGGAATTGAAAGATGTGATAATATCTTGTCATTTTATTGGTTCATTCATTCTCCAATGCCATGGCCCAGTGGTATTGTTGGTTCAGACAACAATCCCATTGTTGTGGAAATCTGAACTGGCTGACAAATGGGGTTAAGGTACTTGAGCAAGAAAAGACGAGAGAGAAACATAGGGAGGAAAATGTTCCCTGAAGTAAGGATTTTGAGAATAGTTTGAAGATTGCTTGGAAAATGTTGGTAAGGATCTTGGTATTTGTCTTGGAATATTGTTGAAAAAGGGTGGACATCATCCATGGGAAGGTGACTTGAATCAGGATCTGTTGGAAAACTTGAATCAGATGGAGTATGGACGGTGCATTTGTGAAGACAAGGGGTTTAACAGCACCATTTGAGGAAAAATCATTGTGGATTCTGAAGGCGGTTTGCCAGTTATTGTCCCATAATGCAGAATTGAAAATTGGTGACTAGGCTTAGAATCAGAGTAACTTGTTAAGTTGTATCTTTGTTACAGACCGTTTCGTCGGTTGGTGACTCTGTAATATGTTGCTGCTTAAATAGTGCTTGCAGACTGTGCCAGATAACCTGGCATAGTGGCCTTTTATCCCAGTTGAAAATAAGTACTTTACTGTGAGAATTTACTGCCTTTCACAATCTTGAAGGTTGGATTCAGAAAAAGTCTGAGGGTCAGAGGTCAGAAAACTGAAATCTCAGGAAACTGAACTCAGTCCTTGAAAGAGATTGAAGTATGGGATTTGAAAATTGTCCTGGAGTATTCTCGAGGAAGTACAGGAGTACTGTGTGGAAAAAGAGTTGGATTAAATCCTATAGCTAGGGCCTCATTAATGTGTTCTCGAGGTGATTCTGGCTTAACAAGATGAAAGGAAAATGAAATTTCCCATAGTGAGATTCTCTCCCTCCATTAAGATGTGATCTTATTGGAACATGCAGCGGAATAGTTGATAAGCCACTTTGATCAGAAATCAGAAGAATCGGTGTAATGGATTTTCCTATTGGAAAAAGTGCCAAGGGTTCCATGTTGTCATATTGCAAAGGTGAGGATTCATCAAGCATTGAGAGTGGATGTTGTGGTGAGTCAGACACTGGAAACAAATCAAGGTGTCCTGAGTCAGGGAATGCTTGGGACATCCTCTGGAAAGCTATCATTTTAACATTATATACAGCCTTGTAACATGCTTGTTTTATTGGATATGGCCCAGATATGTCTCAAAGCCAGACATACATGGAAAAATCAAAATTTTCATATTATGTATTCCACATTATCACAGGATGTGTTCAAAATTTGGCCTCTTCCAGGGCATGCACAAAACATTCTGTGATAATGTGAGATACATGCTATGAACATTTTAATTTTTCCATATATGTCTGGCTTTGAAACATATCTGAGCTATATTAAATAGAACAAGTGTGTTACAAGTCTGTGCACAATGTTAACATGATAGCTTTTCAGAGGATGCCCCAAGCATTCCCTGATTCAGGACACCTTGATTTGTTTCCAGTGAGAGGTTGTTGCAGCAAATGGAGATTTTGGAGATTCAGAAAAACACAAATCATTGCAGGTTACTGGGGAGACCTGTCATAGAATTGAATCTTTTTGTTGAGGAATGCAGAACTAGGTACTACCCAATGCCCTGTCAATCAATGGATTGTAGTGGGTGGGTTAGTGGCACTCCCAGCACGTCGGAACAATTAGAAACAAGTGGTGTTATATACATTGTAATGACGACCAGGATTTTTCACTGGACAGATAACAGATTGGTGTTTGATAGCCTACTGGATGGTATGGCATAAGGATGTCATCAGGCAATAGAGTGGAAACCTGCAGAAAGCAGGAATCTGGGAAAATGGATGTTTAGACGTGATGATTGGTTGAAACATTCGGTGGGATGGTGTTCAGAGATGTTGGAAGTCATGAGGATAAGGTCAGAGATATGATTGTGTGAGGAGATTGGCAGTATTGTTGGAAAATTAGGACTGAAGGATGTTTTTGGAAAGTGTCTATTGTAATCTTGGTAAGGCATGAATAATGATATGAATGTGGGATTGTGCTTGAGGATCTTGAGCTGTTAATTTTGGGAATTAGAACGGGCCTTTAAAAGGTCCTCTAGGTTGGAATTACTTAGTGTGATGACTGCGGCTCAGAGTTTTGCTTTCCTGTCAGAGGATGATGACTTCAGGCAAGTCTTCACTTTATGACCAGGTCTTCCACAGTAGAGACATAACTTCTTGTTAGATCGCAGATCCGACTCGTGTTATTCCGACATTTCATGTATTCCGATAGGCCCTTTTCCGCTTATTTATGACATGTCTACATTTATTACTCTTAGTCATGATTCTATTTCGATATTATCCCCATACGTCTTATCTTGATTTCCATATTCGCTCCAACTTCGGAACTCCATATCACACACCCTTATCTTCCATTTCCGATTTCTGAATCCTGCATGTCTTAAATATGTTTTCTCTTGATCAAGCTTCTTCAGCTTGTATATTGTATCACTATCTCTCTCTCTCTTACATCTCTCTTATATCGTATACCTTATACCCTTCTCACATCCTTCATATCTTGTTACTTCAACTTGTTATTCCAAGAAAACTCGCAACATCCTGCCCATCCTATATCATTGAACCTTTATTACACTTCATCGCTCCAAACTTCTACTTGCAATAAGGCCTTCAAACCTTGTTTGGTATCCCGATTACTCCAATTATTCCAATTATTCCAACCCTACCTCATCCGACATTCCAAAACCCTTCTTGATTACACTCACTTTCCAGTAAAGCTAACCCTTACTCGATATTGATTTATGATTACCCCTATCCCATCCGCATTGACAATTCCATTCCTGAATCACTGGAAACAAATCAAGGTGTCCTGAGCCAGGAAATGCTTGGGGAATCCTCTGGAAAGCTATCATGTTAACATCATGTATGGACTTGTAACATGCTTGTTCTATTTAATATGGCCCAGATATGTTTCAATCCCAGAAATGCATGGAAAAATTAAAATGTTCATAGCATGCATTTCATATGATCATGGAATATTTTGTGCATGCACTGGAAGAGGCCATATTTTGAACAAATCCAGTGATAATATGTAATACCTGCTATGAACATTTTAATTTTTCCATGTATGTCTGGCTTTGAAACATATCTGGACCATAGTAAATAGAACAAGCATGTTACAAGTCCATACATGATGTTAAAATGATAGTTTCCAGAGGATTTCCAAAGCATTTCCTGGCTCAGGACACCTTGATTTGTTTCCAGTGAATACCCAAAGCCCCCACTCATCTCCAATAAGTCTCAATGTATCATTGGCACTGACCTTCCGAATAGACCTGACCAATCGGAACCCCGATAACACTTTCCAGTCTTCAGTCCAAAATACCAGGGCACTAGAAATCCAAGAGGGCGCAACCCATAAGTTGAAGCCAATGCTCGTATATATCAGTCGTTGGATCTCCAACTTCTGAGTCATCCAGTATTCTGCGCATTTCTGAATATTGCAACTACCAATATCGGTCAAGGAGAGTTCCAACCAAATCCAACCCCTACGTCGAATCCAGCATCCCTAACAGTATATACAAGCTTACACTCTTGATTTCTATAATGTCTTCCGACACCCAAATTCAAACACTCGATTTGGACGATACCGACAGATCTACCAAAGATATCGTCAACCTATCAAACGTTCACAAGTACCCCAGTTTTCTCAACAAGTGCCTCACAAACAAAGACTTCAAATCCGACCCGATCCCGAGCGGCATCAACAATGCGACTTCCAACCATCCTTGTGATGACTCACAATACATGGCAGCAATTTCCGATCAAACCCCAACTTTGCCGACACCGAAATGTTCCGACATCCTCAGACAAGACAGCAAGTTAATACTACAGGAGAGACAACGACACATCGATCAAAAGTTATGCCTCTACTGTGGAAGACCTGGTCATAAGGTGAAAGAATGCCCGAGGTCCTCATCCTTCGCCAGGAAAGCAAAATCCCGAACCACAACTGTTGCGCTAAGTGATTCTGACATCAAGGTCCCTTTTAGAGGACCTTCTGAATCCCCAAAACTGACAGCTCAAAGACTCTCGAGCACGAATCTGCATTCACATCTTATTTGTGCCTTACCAAGAACATCACAGACGCTTTCTGAAAAACACCCTTTGTACTTCCAACAATTCCGCCTAAACTCCAAAAATCACCCTTCCGAACAGTTTTGACCAATCATTATGTTGAAACACCGTCCTTTTGGATTCCTGCTTTCCGCCAGTCTCCGCCTTTCCGTCACCAACGACATTATGTCGCAATACCCAGTAGGTGCTCCACGCCAATCGCGTCCTCCCGTCAAGTGAAAAATCTGGTCACTATTACATTGCATATAACGACACTTGTTTCTAATTGTTCTGATGTGCTGGGAACACCACCAACCCACCCACTACAATCTGTTGATTGACAGGGTATTGGGTAGTACCCAGTTCCGCACTCCTCAACAAGAAGAATCAATTCTATGACATGTCTTCAGGAGACCTGCAATCCTGTGTTTTTCCGAATCTCCGAAAATCCGACTTCGCTGCGACATCCTCTGACCCACCATAACATCCAACATCAATGCGTGATTGAAACCTCAACTCACAATGACGATGTGGAAAACCTGGCACATCTCCGATAGGAAAATCCATTACATCGATTCTTCCAATTCCCAACAAGCGATCATCAATATCCCACTATGTACTCCAACAAGATCACATGAATCTCACTTTGGGAAATTATTTTCCTTACATCTAGTTATGCCAGAACCACCTTGAGAACATGTTAACGAGGCTCTAGCTATAGGATTTCATCCGATACATTCCACACAGTATGTCTGTACTTCCTTGGGAACACCCCAGGATGATCTCCAAGACCGAACGCCAAATCTTCCTCAAAAGACATCCTTCCATGTCCAAGATTTAGTTTTCCAACCTCCAACTTCCAGACTTCCAAATCCAACTATTCAAGATACAACGCAGTTACTCTGACTCTAAGCCTAGTCGTCAACACCGAATTCCGCATTATAGGACAATAACCGACAAACCGCCTTCGGAATCAATAACAATCCCCCTCGAAAGGCGCTGTTAAACCCCTCGTATCCATGAATGCACCACCCGTACATCCTCTGACTCACGTTTCTGATATGATTCCGACCTTTCAACCATTAGGACAATATTCCAGGCTGAATATCAAGCACCTTACCAATGTCTCCAAAACAAACCCACAACTCCACCAAAACATCCCAATTCCTATTTTTTCCGACACCCTTTTCTTCCCTACACATCTTCTTTCCCTGTTTCCCTTGCAAACACTTCTCCGAATATCCCAGAAAAATCTGATTCACTCCTCTTGTCCCCTTTCAAGTCCAAACTTCCGATATTTTCCGAATTCTCAGGAAATCCATGATTACAACAATTTCAACTAGACAACATCAAGACCACTATCGAGAAATTTCCAAGAAGACACTGTTCATCTCCTAGAAAAGCCAATACATTCCCAATGAATCCTTCGGTCCTCCAACACTCCAACTCCTACCTACCTTCCGACGCTTGAGGTAGACAATGGGATGTCTACCTTAAAGCGGGAGTAGCCACTATGTTGACACCTTATCCATTTCCAATCCCCCACTCCAACTCTGATCTTTTCCGACAATTCCAACCAATGCTTCAATTTTTTCACTCCTACTAAGCTTCTATTTACATCCTGCAATTCCGGAATTCCTCCGACATCTGTGACCATTCACATCCCAATATTCCGACCCTTTCAAACTTCTTCATGACTTCTTACAAGTCCAATCCCAATTCCGAGTCAATCCCGACATTCGTCTGATTCCGACTTATCCCGATTTCTCCGACACCCTTGAACTTCAAACATCTTTGATTCACTGTTTCTCGTCTTTCCAAGTTTTCCATTTTTTCCAATCATTTCCGTTTTTCCGATCATTTCCATTGGTCTGATCATTTCTGTTTTTCCAATCATTTCTGTTTTTCTGATCATTTCTGTTCTTCCGATCATTTCTGTTTTTCCGATCTTAAAACAACAAGAAACAACTTCATTGTTAAAAAATGTTCTATATTACTTCACCGAAAACTCTTCTGATTTATATTATTTACTGTTCTCCTTCCGACTCCTATTTACTGCATTGTTTCCTCTTCCGGCCCATTGACCTCTGGTTCAAGCCCCGCCGTTTTCCCTGATTCCTCTTCAACTTGTTTTTCCGAATCCGCATCTCCCGGATTCACCGCCTCCTGGCTGATTTCCGCCTCTGGTTTCTGGCCAACTTCCACCTCCAGTTCCTGGGCAATTTCCACCTCCTCTGGAACCTCCGGAACGACATCAACGTCCATTCCGACCTTGTCTGCTTCCCTCACCTTCCCTTTCCCCTTATCCACCACCTTCTCCGGTTTTGGTTCCGGCCTGACATTTGCCCCCTCATTCTCCAACCCGGCTTCTGACCCCAACGCTGGTTGCAGCGCCAACACTCTGTGGTACGTCTCCCACTGCTTCTTCTGGAATTTGAACTCGATCTCTGCGATCCTGTGCGATTTCTTCAATGTATCGTTGAAAGCCGCCATCCCCTCCATGTTGTAGCGAAGCTGTAATTGGCCTCGAGGGCTCGGCCGTAAAAGGAAGATACTGTTAGATCCCAGATCCGACTCATGTTATTCTGATGTTTCACGTATTCCGATAAGCCCTTTTCCGCTTATTTCTGACATGTCCCCATTTATTACTCTTAGTCACAATTCTATTTCAATATTATCCCCATACGTCTTATCTTGATTTCCGTATTCGCTCCAACTTCGGAACTCCGTATCACACACCCTTATCTTCCGTTTCCAATTTCAGAATCCCACATGTCTAAAATATGTTTTCTCTGGATCAAGCTTCTTCAGCTTGTATATCGTATCACTATCTCTCTCTCTTACATCTCTCTTATATCGTATACCTTATACCCTTCTCACATCCTTCATATCTTGTTACCTCAACTTGTTATTCCAATATAACTTGCAACATCCCGCCCATCCTATATCATTGAACCTTTATTACACTTCATCACTTCAAACTTCTACCTGCAATAAGGCCTTCAAACCTTGTTCGGTATCCCAATTATTCCAATTATTCCAATTATTCTGACCCTACCTCATCCAACATTCCAAAACCCTCCTTGATTACACTCACTTTCCAGTAAAGCTAACCCTTACTCGATATTGATTTATCATTACCCCTATTCCATCTGCATTGACTATTCCATTCCCGAATACCCGAAGCCCCCGCTCATCTCTGATAAGTCTCAACGTATCATTGGCACAGACCTTCCGAATAGACCTGACCAATTGGAACCCTGATAACACTTTCCGGTCTTCAGTCCAAAATACCAGGGCACTAGAAATCCAAGAGGGCGCAACCCATAAGTTGAAGCCAATGCCTGTATAGATCAGTCTTCGGATCTCTGACTTCTGAGTCATCCAGTATTCCACGCATTTCTGAATATTGTGACTACCGATCTCGGTCAAGGAGAGTTCCAACCAAATCCAACCCCTATGTCGAATCCGGCATCCCTAACACTTCTGATCAATACATCATTGTTTCTCCTGTGGTGTTAGTTTGCCATTCTGCCCAAGGATGTTGGAAGGTTTTGGTGTTGGCAAAACAGGGTATGGTTGGAAGTCATTGCCATGGATTGTGGGTCATCAGAAGGAAGGGCTGAGGTCGCATTATCAGTATTTTTTGGGATTTGCTTGGGCTTGAAATCTTCATCTATGAGGCATTTGTATATGTCATTGAAACACTTCTGAACACCTATGTTGTCAGAATCTCCAATGTTGTTGTCAAGGGTGGAGTACAATTCCTCTCTTGACAGATTGGTGATATCATTGGTAGACTTGTCGGTGTTGTTATGCATGGGTGCTCGGACTTGGATGTCAGAAGACATTGTAGAAATCAAGAGTGTCAGCTTGTATATACTATTATGGACTGGGTCAGGCTCTGTCGGACTTGATTGGAATTCTCCTTGACTGGAGTTTGGATGTCACAATATTCGGAAATGCCCAGAATATTGGAAAACTCAGAAATTGGAGAACTGAGGTGGATCTACATGAGCATTGGCTTCAGCTTATGGGTTGCACCCTCTGGGATTTCTAGTGCCCTGGTATCTCAGATTTCTTGACTGGTTGGGATTATCAGGATACCGATGGTTGGGTCTGTATAGAAGATTAGTAACAGATGGATGAGTCAAGATTTACTGGATGAGCGGAAGAATGCAGATATTTGGAGTTTGGAATTATCAATGCAGAAAAGGGATGAGAGGTAATGATAAATGAATATCAAGTGAGGTTTGGCTTTACGGAAAAGCGAGTATAATCAAAGGAGTGGATTTCAGAGGATCAGGATAAGATGTTCAGGATCAGAATATTCAGGATATTGATATAATGATCAATTGTATAAGGACATATATGTTTGAACAATATATGAAGACTAAGATATAGAAGAGGTACTCTCAATATGGTTGAGCCAAGTCAATATAAGTCAATATCCAAGCTGAAGAAAGCTTGAGTGAGGAAAAGCGCATTTAAAGGAATATGTGGGATTCCAACATTGGAAATGGAAGAAATAAGGGTGCATGATATGGAGTTCTGGAAATTGGAGTGAACACAGGGATAAAGATAAAACATATGTGGATAAGATCGAAATGGATCATGACTAAGAATGGTAAAATGGAGGTATATTGGAATAAGCAGAAAAGGGGATTTATCAGAATGCAGAAATGTCAGAATAACGAGAATTAGCTCTGGGATATAACACCCTCACATATTTGTACCCTAGCCTTCATGGCCCCCTCGTTTTCTAACACTTTGATCTTCAAATAGGTCTTCAACTAAAGTCTGACAAATTCAAAATCCCAAAATCCCAACTTGTCAAGCAATCTGAAATGACAGGGTATGAGAAATTACGATTCCCTATGTAGCGTTAGCAGAGTTTAGAATCGTTTGTGTGCAACATTACTGCAAATTTTTGGATGTTTCCAAAGTTTCTTACCTTTCTGGTGCTGAATTCCCATGACCTTTATAGAGGTCTGTCACATCTTTACACCAAAATAGCTTCAACTATTTGATATATTGGCATTTATTCACCTTTGGTTTAATCATTGGGATAGTTGGTCTATTGACTTGAGTCAAGTAGTCGTCCTTTATGCCCCTTTTTCTTGTATACTGCTGATAGTTTTGCCAAAGCCACTGTCTTCTTTGTTCTCTAGCCTGCCTGAATTATACTTATTTCTTTGATAGTTCTGAACATGGTTTTTGAATATATATCTATTACATGGATTACTGTATTTCCAATATCCTCCTATGCCTCTTCATCCTCAATTATTATTGAGAGTATCCATCATTCGTATGTAGGCTCGTATTTTGCATGCAGGATGAGTGCTGTGGAACAAGAGTAAAGATGGAGGGGACAACAGACAGTGTGGAAGTGCACCCTGTGCATGTCAGTTGGGGATGGCTATTTAAAGTCAAGCCATAGTCCTTCCTGAGCATGATAGAGGATTGGTTCACTGGATGTAGGTCATTTCACTCAGTCACCCAATATGTTCACACTGGGGGCATGAGCAGATTTCTAGTTTAAAAAATGTGATAAAAATGCTTTTCCCTTACAGATTATTCATTCACTGTTCTGGTTGAAAAATCTCCCCAAAATACTGCTTTTTTATCAAATTTTAGAACCTGAAAATCTGGTACATATTTCATGTTTCTAGGTATGGGAAATGGATGGACAATGTGAGAAATGATGAATTTATTCATTGATTTCATGCCACAAAAATGTAAGGACAGTCTTGGTTTTCATTGACATTTTCAACAGAAAAGAACCAAAATTTATCTCCAAGATTTCATAGTAGAAAAAAGATGAGAAAATTAGTAAAATATATGAGATTTTCATGAGATTTTTCAAAACTATTAGTTAATGAATAATCCAACATTTTTGTTTAGTTTTGGCAAGGAAAAACCTCATGGACAAATGTTTATCCAATGGATAATCATTCACCCATAGGCAATATATAACAAGTTTTCTGATCCGAAAAGGCAATGGAAAAGTCAGTGGATAAGAGTTTATCCCTTGGATAATCATTCTTCCACAGGCAGAGGACATAGGAGGGTGTAGGAGCGCGTGGGTGAGGGCGTGAGGCCGTTGATGGTTGTGGGTGTGGTGCAGATGTGTTGGTGCAATGGGTGTGTGGGTGCACGTGCGTACGAGTGCAAATGGGTGTGCGTGTGCAGATGCAATGCCTGGGACAACCAGGCCAGGTGGATGGAGGATGGATGTGCGGATGCAGGTGGGGCATCATTGAGTGATGACAGCTGCGACTGGGGGTGTGGCTAGAGTGCAGGCTTAGTGGTCACAGTGAATGGATGAGGAGCCTGCAGAGGGCCTGGATGGGGGCTGGATGGGGATGGATGGACGTGCCGAGTTGGGCGGTGCAGGCTCGGCTGCATGCAGTGTTGAACATGCATTCGCATGCTCTGCATCATTCATCACCGACTGGGGGTGGTGGCGGTGGCGGGGTGCGGGAGGAGGGTGACAGGAGGCGGCCCTAGAACTACCGATGTGTGTTTGCGGCGGTTCGCACTACAGAACCATGCCAGAGAAAGGGAACTTATGTGGGTTGTACCGACATAGGTTCCCCTTCCCTGGTGGGTCTGCCGTGGTGGTGGTGGGTCATCGTAGAAGGTTGTCCAGGCCTGGACAACACCTTTCAGTCGTGCGCCACTGCTGGGGTGCGTGGATGTCGTGGTGCGCAGTGGCATGGCTTACATGCAGTCCCTAAATCCTAGAGGACCTGTTGAGGGTCCCCAGGTGTTGATAAGGGTCCTGTGGGTTCTTCCTGTGGTCATGGCTGGTATCCAACGAGTTGGTTGATGCAGAGTTTGTGGTGTTGTCAATGGGAGCAAGAATGTCACCGTCCTCGGAGATGGTGGCAAGTCGGTCTCCGACTGGCACTGCCGTTCACGTTTGCTAGAAGAGGGCATGATGCACCACCTGCGCAGCCAGGTAGCCCCTGCTCTGTGAGTCAAGGGAGCCATGGACAATGGTGATTTTGTAGGAACAGAAGAGCCATGTTTCACGGCAGCGTGTAGCACAAAGAATAGGTGGTTATTTTATTTGATGAAACTACTCCTGGGGAGGCTGTAATGGTCAGAGCAGTGGCATGCATAATCTGAATATGTGTTTAGTCTCTGCCAGTACATCTTACAATGAATCCCTTACCACACATGAAAGACATTGTCCAGTAGGTGTGTAGTTTGTAGGTGTGGTTGTGGTTGCTCCATCAACAGTGATCAAGATCAAGATCAAGAGCTGGTGTCCAAAAGTGAATGCTTGCCAGATGTTGCATGGTCACTGCTCTTTTGACATAGTCAAACATCCTGACGAAACAAAAGTTGTTAGGAAGGGGCAGGTGGATATCACAGTAGATAAGTGACATGACTTCACTGTGATCAATTGAACGTCCCCTACTTGAATTTAAGCACCTTAGCTAGTTCAGGCTCTGATGATTTGATTTCACTTAAGCCCTGCAAGATAAGTAGGTTAACGCTGAGCCAGAGGGAGTATAACAAAAAAAAATGTACTGGCCATTTCTCGCTATTGCCCTAACCACACCACTCCAAGTATACCGCTCCCACTATGCCATTCCCACTGCACTGCTCAAAGCAACCTTGTCGCTGAGCAGTCTTGTCACCATCTGTGGTGGAGTCCAAATGTGCTGTATGCAGACTTGGTGTGCACACGTGGTTCTGATCAAACAATGTGAGCTCATTCCTTGGTCGATTTTGTTTGCGTGGCTTATGAAGTGCTTCTAGTCTTTGGGCTGTTTAATGTTCAGCAGCCATGCGGAGTGCAGAAGAGTCTGTAGCAATGTGTACAAGGTTCAACCAGTTCTCTCTTGTGGTGTTTCTGTGCGTACTGATCGTGGTTGATATGTGGCT
The DNA here is from genome assembly GCA_015039355.1 of Ramaria rubella. Taxonomy (NCBI): domain Eukaryota; kingdom Fungi; phylum Basidiomycota; class Agaricomycetes; order Gomphales; family Gomphaceae; genus Ramaria; species Ramaria rubella. The sequence continues at coordinate 133,486 of MU134419.1, read as the reverse complement.
AGTATGTTGCACGTGTCTTGCACTGAGGGACCTCAGGTCTCAAACCCAGACTGGACATTGCTGGTGGATTTGGTAAGTCTTATGTCTTCATTGATTATTCAAGTTTAAACTTACTTTCACATTTTTGAGCACAGTGCATGTACATCTGCTTCACGTGTAGTCATCCTCTGGTATGCGCACAGAACACAAGTTGAGATCCTACTTTTAAGGTAAGTCTCATTCTCTCAATTTAGACAACTGATGCTGACCTATTTTCCAGCATTTTCTAGCATCATCCTGACTTCATCTATTCATACAAGCTTTGATTGGACACTGGAGGTGGAACACTGGTCTTCTTTGTGAGTCTTTTATTTTTGTTGCTTTTTGAGCTTTAACCTACGTTTACACCGATGGTTCCAGGTCACGAGCATGTGTCTGTGGATCTGTTTCCCCCATTGAGTGCACTGAATACGATTTGATCCTAGAGTTTGAGTAAGTTACTTTGTTGTCTCAATTTGGATTCATTTCAACTTCAAGGGAGTGTGTCAATTGGGTCAGTGGGGTAAGTGTTGTCTGTGATCCATTCAAATTTGAGGCTGATCATCGATCAGGAATGGGCCCACCATGTACACAGATGGTGGTTAGTACTAGAACTAATATTGTAACAATAGTCATGTACCACCTGCCGTGGTGGCTGGGCAGGGCAAGTAGCGCTTGCGTCTTCAAGGCACGCCAGGTACGGTACGTCCATGCCTTTGATTATGGTGCACCCATTCCCACTAACACTACCACTAGGCTGCTATCCCTCTCCACGCTGCCACCATGCACCTCCATATGCATTGCATGGTGCCAAGGATAGCAGCTTAGCCTATGCCATAGGTACGCAAGTTCCGCTTTGAATGCTCCAGCACTGACGCCACTTTAGGTCCAGAGCTGTGCCCTCTTGAACTATGACACTACCTAGGTACTATGTGTCAACTGACATGCATTGCCCACCTCAAGGCCGTGATCTTAGATGGTGCCACTCAAGATTGGTGGCCACACCGCCACCACATGGTCCATGCTTCCACACGTCGAAACCTTGGCTTATGGAGTGAGTGGTACTTCAGCGAGCATGGCTGGCCTACAGAGAACGGTTCGCAAGCTTAGTGTTTGATCATCTGCTGGCATGCCAACACACATTGCAGCCTATGTATGACAACAAAACAACAGAGAGCAGGGCGCTGGACTGCCGCAAGGCACCACCTTTGACTACCAATTGTATCCCAACGTGAAGGCATGTTTGCTATGTTAGTGTTTTTCATCCTATGACCTTACCATCATTGCTGACTGTCCACGCCAGTGCCCTGACCGTTGGAGCTGGTACAACACCTATTAGTATGGCAACACCTCACACGGCTCCCATCCCTGGCTCCTTCTTACCACAAGTGTCAAGTTTGGTTCAGCCATTACGGCTGCATTGCGCCCTTGCAGACATTCCCAACAAAACCGCAAGCCCTACCTTTGAACGCCGATGCCACCTTGCCGGTGGGCAAAAACTTTGGTAATACGTATGTATTTCACCCATTTAAAGTATCAAAACTTACTCACATTATCCCCAAGCTGAAACAAAGAGCAAACCTTGACCCTTCGTACCACCTCACCGGTGGGCCAGAATCTTGGAAAAAGGTTCATCAATCTGGCTTTTGATGGTTGAACAGTTGCCATACTTACATGTAAATTGACATTGCAGGAATCCACGGATCTTCAAGGAACTTTAACCCAAGTAGTGGAGCCACCTTGCCGGCCAGCAAACAATTCTGAGAAAAAGTAAGGCCATGCCACACTTCATAAGCGTTAGTGTGTACTTATATGAGTTTTTCTAGGTTGTGCCTCATCAACGGAACAAACCAACCATGACATAGACAAGTCAGACTTACAGACAACTTGTCGCCCTTGACTGTGTCATGGGCTTACATAACATAACTGGCTACCACATGGCTGCCTTTGCCAGCATGGGTATATCAAGCCCGAAGGGTGCTGAGGAGAGCGCGGCAGTAGTGGCTGAATGGGTGCAAGGACATGTGACACAAGGACTTGTTAATATGACGCATGCACGTTAGACTGTCACAAAAGCTCACCGAAACAGCTGTGACGATAACCCAGGATAACCGCTATTGAAGCTGGGTTTGTGTCTAGTGTTATCTAAAACTATTTCAAATGATTTTCCAACCACCCTCGATTCATGGCTGTTTTGAAGGTGGTGGATTAACAGTAAAAGTCACATCAAGGGAATTGTTCACAGCCATGCGCATGCATTGGCCCACAATCCATTAATCCAAGAGGGTGCAACCCATAAATTGAAGCCAATGCCTGTCTGATTTCCCAATTCCAATATTTCTGATATTCCAATGAGAAGAAATCCTCTAACAGTATTTTTGAACTACAACTCTTGATTTCTTTACAATGCCTGGTGTTAGAATAATACTCAGGAAAACACCCAAGACATTGCTACTTGAGGAGGCCAAGGGAAGGAGCCCAACCTTCCTGGTGGTGATTGTTAAAGACCATATTGCTTTTCACCAGAGTTGTGGAAAACATCGGGATATTGGAATATCAGAAAATCAGGATTGGAGGGGCTTGGCTTCAACTTATGGGTTGTGCCCTCTTGGATTCTCATGCCCTGGTATTTCAGATTTCTTGACAAGTCGGAATTTGGAGAATGTCGGAATAGTTGGAGATCTATGGGAGGATCAATGACAAGATGGCTAGTCAAGACTTAACTAGTATTTTCGGAAAACGTTGGAGAAAATTGGAGAAGTGTAGAATAGTGTTTGAAGAGGATTAAAGGTAAGGATTAGGCTTTTCGGAAAAATCAGAGTTTAGACCGGAGATAAGGATTTCGGGATGTCAGAGTGAAGATGATTGGAATATAATCAATATGCAAGACTCATCATATAAGTCAATATACGTGATAGGCAATATGACCAATGATAATGAACAATCAATATTCAAACTAGAGAAAGAGATGTACAACAAGCATATTTAAGGAATAACTGAGGATGCCAAATCGGAGACATAGAGGTAATGATATGAGATATGGAATTCTGAGATGGGGTGAATACAGAAACGAATATTAAGTCGGAGATAGGACATATGGATATAAGATCAGGAGATTGATCTCTGAAGGATGACTAAGGATGTTTAAATGGAGATTTCGGAGAAAGTTGGAAAAAGACTTATCAGAAAAGGAGATTGTCGGAAAGGAGATTGTTGGAAAAGGAGATTGTCAGAAAAGGAGATTTGTTGGAGATTGTTGGAAGAGGAGTTTCGGAGATTGTTGGAAGAGGAGTTTCGGAGATTGTCGGAAGAGGAGTTTTGGAGATTGTCGGAAGAGGAGTTTCGGAGATTGTCAGAAGAGGAGTTTTGGAGATTGTCGGAAAATCAGAGAATGGATATGGGTTCTAACAGTGATCATGAAGGTGACCCTGATGATGATAACAGCCCTGATGATGAAGATGGAGGAAAAGCTATGCTAAAAGCTTTGAGGCAGATAGCTAGTCAGATGGGAACCCCAAAAAAGAGTCAAGCCAGAAAAACCAAACTCCATGAACCCAACACTTTTTTTGATGGTTCAGATTCCCATGAACTCCACCCCTTCCTTCAATGCAAACTTCATTTCAACAACTGTCCTGAATATTTTTCTACCAACAAAGCAGAAGTCACTTACATGGATTCCATAATATGATTAGCAGTGTTTTTTTGGCCTTACATCCAGTGTTTTGTAACTATTCACATCAGTGCATTATAATTTACATGGACTTCAACTCAATGTATTGCACACTGAACACCAGTGCAAAAAAGTGCCTCATGCAGTCATGATCTCTAATTGAAGTCAGGGCCTCAGACATTGTGCCACTGACAGGTAGTGCTTAGACACTGATCTTAAGTCAAAAAACACTTCAAGTTCCATTGGCACTGATGTGAAGTTCTTATTCTTCCTACAGTGTAAGCTATGTTCCAGACCTTTTAGTATACTCCTGCGCAAATACCACTGCTGCATTGAGGCCTCAAACACAAACTCTTAAGCTAAGAAGTGGATCCTGTATACGTATATTACTCAGTCAAAGAAGTCTGCCCGAAGCAAATGCTTGAGAGTAACGGTAGGTCCAGTATTTCATAAAATATGAAAGAGAAAGCGAGATAGCATGAGTCTGAATCATAGACAAGGGTATGTATGAGGTTAAGAGGGATCGGTGACTCCGCACCGAAGGTTGTGGGTAGCCTTGATTGATGAGTGTCACCGCCTCGCTTCCTATCCTAATACCAGCAAAATTGCATTTGTTACTCGAAAATACAAATACATAGTGTTTGTTCCGACTTCTTTCGTTTGTTTAGTTACAAGGTATGACGATGATGTAAAGTTTTCAGGATACAACACTCGTCTAAAGAAACAGTCAGTTAGTGAAGATCGTGTTGCACAATGAAACATACTTGGGCATCAGGCGTGATGGTGACGGTTGATACCTTCCCAGGCGGAGAGGTAGATACCGCAGCTGAGGTGCGTGCGATCGCGCCAAGGTCGGCTACATTGTCCAATAAGTGTGCGAACACGCAAAACAATGCTTAAAGGAATACTCACAGCCTTCTTTGAGAGCCTTGGCTCTGAACTCTCTCGCTTGCCGCCTTTCTTCCTCGCTGACAGTGCTAGCACTAGATCTTCGCTCCGTCAAACTACCATCATGGGCGGCCTTCTGCTCATCGGAAGCAGCAGATTCCAACTCTGCTTTCACTGAAACAAAGGGGTACATCAGCCTACATCACACGATCAAAAAGATGACACCACAAACCATCTTCATTCCCAAGGCCACCCTGTGGCTCTTCATCTTCGTAGTCTTCAGCAGCACGGAGCTCGTGCTCCTGTTCGTCGGCGTATGAGCCCCAATTATGTGCACCAGCGCCACCCTTGCGATCAGACTTGTCAAGACCGGTCTTCGACTCTGACCTGGGGTACGTTAACCGGTCTGAGAAATGTAACAGCAAAGAACATGCATACCTATCTCTGATAACAGCTCGCGGGTTGAAACTTCTCTCAGTACGAGTCATGGTGTCGTGGTGGAGGTCAGAACGAAGGAGCGCCGCCAATCGCACCACGCTCTTGTATTCGTCCGCTTATAACCGTCTCCGAAGTCACCAGACTGGAGCGAAATGACATCATCTCATCTATTTGTTCCGTTCCACTACTGTTTTCGGTGAAAATTCTCTCTTTCCCGCTCCTCCTAAGTAATTATGATACTTCGGTAATTTAGAATTTGGATGGTGCGCGCTGGGAGGATCCTAACTTAGTGGCACGCGACCAAGGAACGAGTCCAGATATTTGGCTCACTCCGACCGCTCCATTTGTTACTCGCGTGCACGCTTGAATTTTATACTTACAGATACTTACCCCTCTGTTTCTAGCAATTTATGCCCTGAATAAAGAAGAATTTGATGTCTCCATTGTGTTTAAGTAGTATTGATACCCCCTCAGTATCATAATGTTCACTTTTTTCTTTCTTTCTTCCTTTAAAAGTAACAATCAGATTCTGGTTTGTCCTCCCTATCATGGATGTGCTCTCATCCTCCTAACTATCTTCCTTTTTTTAGGGATTTTCTGAACTCCTGTGTTGGCGTGCCCAAGTTTGCTCGTGCTCGTATTGCTGCGAGAGTTAAAAACACCTAAGAGCGTAGTGATCAATGACTTGCTTGAGAATAACCTCGAGTTCAAAATGTTGACGGAGGTTATCGAAGCGGAGGTGGTAGGTGCATTGGAAAATGGGGAGGAGATCCCTCTGAGGCTTTCATGGTTTACAGCTGTCGCATTTGATACTGAATCCCCTAGCCGAAGTTGGAACGAGAGTGGGGAGGAGAAGACACTGGTGAAAAATAGTGATAGACAGAGCGAAGCGGCTGATACACGCATGGGATCGTTACCGTGATGGTGAATGTTTGTTTGTCGATAATATTATAGCCTAAATCTTCTTTGTATGCCATGTCAGAATGAGATATGATTATGAAGGCAAAGAACTCACTAGAATAGCAAGCGAAGTTGAAGGGAACAGAACAGGGAGCTCCAAGACCTAAGATTAAGTGTGACGAAGGGAGATTAAATAAATTGCGAGTCCAGCTCAGAGTTCTTAGTGGGTTCAGTGTGCAAATGTGGTCACAACTAATCCGCTTTTTATAGTCTGGTGGTCACGGGTTCAGGATGGTCTAGACGTTTGGTCTCGGATGTTTGAGTTTTAGGTAGAATCTAGGATCTAAGTAGCCTAGATCGTTTTCGGTTGCAAATGTCTCGGATAGTCTCGGACCCTCAAACGCAGCTACTAGTAAACCAACATGAGATAAAAATTACCAATCACTTTCCGGTTACAGCAACACGTCCCAAATCGCAGCTCAACGGGTTCCATTGATAACAATTTAAGCTAATGTAATATAATGTTTCTTCTGTTCCAACGACTGATATCTAGGGTTGAATGATGAGTCTTTGCACTAGGCATCAATTCTTTGCGGTCCCACTCCTCTAACTTCCTCAACATAGCCTGGCATATCCTGCTTGGTATCTCTGCCACGCAAGTATAGTGTGCCCTGTCTAGGTCTCCGTGAAAACACCCTCCTCACGTACAGCATCTATGAGTAGCTTTGAAAGCATGGCCTGTTGGTTTTCTTTCCCTTTGCTGTGAATCATTTGTCAGGCCTGTACTGTCACGCGAATCTTGGTGCATATACTGAAACCTCTCTGAGTCCGGATGCTGTGTCAGGGGAAATCTTAACTTCGTATTGCTAGCACTTGGGTCACAAGTTATCGTCAGCTTGGAGTTTCGCAAGCCTCCTCGTCCGGGAACACCTGTCAGGACGCGGATTCCTTGAGGTACCTGCTCTGAATGATTCCGGATAGCTTGAAAAGAATGAGAGGCCTCACTTTGGGAAACAAACTATCCCGTTTCATGCATAGCGGCCTTTGAGCTACTGTAAAAGGTTAATTAACATATGTCATGTACTCGACCGTAACCCACAGCAAACATTACTAGTAGACTGAGCAGATATCTGCGAAGAAATGAGCATTAAAGGGCTGCCAAATAATCACCTGCCTAATCGTACACTCACAGGAGTGTGTGATCCATCCCATACGCCTGCCTATAATCAGGACCGTGCCACTCAGGCGTTGTTGCATGTACGGAAGAAGTACAATGTCCATTTATTGGGATGGTTGGATGTGGATTGGGAGCCTTGGCGAAGCCGCTGAAAAATCACAATCCTGTAGCCTAATAATCACATTTGACCAGGATAACAGATATATATATATATATCAAATACATACCTAGAACGCTCCTATGAGCAGCTCTTAGCTGCCTTGACGTTTGAGAACCTGCGTCTTGTGGCAAAGGCTGTATTTCCAGCTGCGAAGTCCTGGAACTCTTTCCCCAGCCCGCCAGCGTCAGTTAAGTTTACCACCCCCATCTCATGAAGGCTCTCTACCACCCGCAACACCTACGGCAAACATTCTCCAAACTCGTCATTTGGAGGTGCCGGTACAGACGCGGCAGCGTTTTCAAGCTGTTCGGTTACTTCTCCGTCAGAAACATCCCTTATCTTGAGAAGAGTTGAGAAGAACATGTCTCCTTCTATCTTCTGATTCCTAGACTGAAACTTCCATACGGGAGACGTCGTACGATCGATGCGAATGTGGAAAAGACGTCCCGAAGATGCACCGGTCGGGATAATCAGCCCAGCGTGTGGGGAACGGGCTTGGTAAAGCCTTGCGATATATAGAGAACCAGGATTGAAGGACGATGGGAGCTGCGACCCGGACATTTGTGTTCTTGATGTCTGTTCAAGTTTTAGCTTAGACAATTTGTACGAGGGCAATACCTATGCTACTAGTACGCTCACGTATAACTTGAAACCCTTGTGGCTTCGTTGCGTGTGACTCGCCTGGCAGCGCGGCCCACGCTCAAGCGGTGTCTGCTTCCAGGACTTTCACCTAAGTCTACGTATCACAACCCTGGAGGTAAAGCGGTTCGCGCGGACGCCGCGGAGCTTGAAGCCTCTCGTGGCGAGCCTACCACTGCACAATCATTGTGCATTCACCATTCAGGACTGCATAAAGTAGAAGAGAGCGAATGCAGATGGAAACCTATTAATAATAGCCAGCTGTCTGCACTCTTGAATGTGAGCCGTTACCCCCGGATCTGCTATTTGGTGTATTTCCCGTCGAGATATTCTCATTCTTCCAAAATTTACATGTGACATGGCAGCCCTCTTTACGGCACACTGCCCCGACAGCTAGGAACCGACGCACAACCACATCTCCAAAACACTGACGTACACTTAGACGAGAGTGATGGTGATCCGGAGATAGGTCGTATAATCTGGGAAACGCCATAGAACGAAACGAGAGGAAAATGACAGTAGGGTCATATGCCCGCCATCACGACTCCCCCCAGGCTAGATGAGCAAAGCTATCGATTTAGTCTGTGCTTTATACAAACACATTGTAGTGGGATTCCTACTTTTTAATTGCCTTGGAAAAGCTTATATGCACTTTATATAAAGCAATACATAGGCGATACAAATGAAGCCCAAAGGAAGGCAATCGTTGGCCAATTACATGTATAAAGATGACCATGCATGCACTTATGAATAAGACTCGAGTCTTGCACGCATAGGTTCGAATTGGAAACATTTTCCACAGGGCAAAAAAAATCATACATCCCTAAAACCCAGGGACGAGGAAACCCCTGGACAATGGTAACATTCAGAATTGGGAGTGATCACGCGGCGCAAGGAAACGTACTCGACGGCCCATGTTTCATCATCTGGAACACAAAAACCGTCGCTACTGGCTTGTGGGCTATCAAAGCTGGGGAAACATTGACTCGTAATAATGCCGAGATTGAGGCCCTGAAAAGGTACACTAAACATAACGCATATCACAAGCATGGCATGCTTACAGCGTCGATGAAACAGTCCTCTTCTGTTTCATCATCTTGAAAGTTAAAGATATTGACGCCACAACTAATCGACTCTGCCTGGCTGAAAGTCATAGGAGGTACCGTGAACGAGTTCGCTGTGGTATGTATATAGATTCGAGTTAGCAGGCCAAGAAGTTGATCAGACATATTCAATTGTACGGACGGAACTGAGCTTCCAAGGCATCTACGATGGTTTGACAATCGGAAGCAAAAGGTGCGTTTCCTGTGGCAGTATCGCAGAGGATCGTGCCTAAAAGGAAATACATAAGTCAAGGAAGAAATCATGGTGACGCAGACGCATACAGTCGCTAGTACAAACGATGTCCTGCCGTTTAAGAGGTCTCTTCGCCCGTGCAGCAAGCGGAGTGGTCGCCTTCGACGAAGTGGCGCATGATCTGGTCGTCACTTTGACTTCCTGTCCTCCAGCCTGAAGAGTACTCGTGCTAATAATGTCCCCTGAAGCACACCTCTCCTTTATAGAGGCAATAGAACGAGCTTTCCAGAGGGCATATGGTGTCAATCCCAAAGCAAAAGAGGTAGTAGGGGCAGTCGATGGCTCACCTTTCAGAGCAGAATCACCAAGGGTCGCAGCAGAAGCTGAGGCGATCCCAATGATGAAGACTGAGGCCCAGGTAAGCTTCATGGCAACGGTGAAAAGTACTCTGAGAGAGTTTAAGATACGTCCAAAGTTTCTAGTTCTTTTATAACATCATGAGAGGGATTACGGACCGTATTCCATCTTAAGGAGTGAAATATTCCTGGAGCAGAGACTCGTGATACTCATAGTACACAGTCAACTCAGCTTCTCAAAGAGTGCACGATGAACCACTGAGAAGTTAAACGCGGTGAGCGCACATCAATGGTGTGAGGTGCGATCAGAGCCATGCTTCACAAAGGCCCAGATCCTTAGGAACCCGAATCGTCCCCTAGTAGGCTAAAGTTCTGACCTTTCATTGGTCCCATTGAGATGTCATTCGCCGGAAGTCCTTGACCAACACAAAATAGCCTGATATTGACATCTCAATCAGGGCCAGGAGCACCAGCCCTTGTTGAAGAAGCAATCAGATTTTCAACAGCGTTCGCAAGCCTTCCGGACCGTCAGTAGCTCCCAGGCATGTCTGTAACACTAGTCAGAAGGATCATCGGATGCCGAGAGGCCGAGGAGTCTGGACTCGGATGTTGCCGTTACAGTAGGACGGCATTTCTCCAGTTCTGAAGCTCCGTTTTCATTTCGAAGCTATATATCCTGAAAATTCAAGCATTACGAGTCAATCTACGTCCCCAACATACAAGAATCGGCCCTGAAAAAAACTTGCACTCTGAGTTGCCTCGATTTTGTGACCAACTGGATAACTACTTGTTCCACAATACGACGAGTGCAGCTCAGTCTACCCGCAGTTTACCAAACGTCTCTGATCATAGACGCAAGTTTCCGAGAAAACCCTGGGAAAACGGGCTCCTTTTGACATCACTTGTTGTAATTCACTGGTCCAGTGTAACATCTGATGACACGGAACTCTGATGGGCAAATGCCCAATATTTTTACCTCACCGTGTCTTTATCTCCCCAAAATTTGGACATCCGTCGAGGGGTGGTAACTTGCCAAGATGTTGCGAGATTGAATCGGATGTTTCCTGCATCAGGATAAGCTCCAGTATACAACGCACTGACAACAAAGCTTCGCCGGAGTGTGCCTTAAACTTGGAAAACAGAAGCCTACACATCGGGGATTCCAGTATTTAAACTGAGTTTAAACTTAGATTTAAATGTGTATTTTTAATATTAAATTTGGGTTCACATTTAGATGGGAATTGAAGTATTAGTGGCAAACAAAATGTTGATTTACACTTCATATTTGTACCAACATATCAACCTGTGTTGGAATTTAAAGTTTAAACTTCACTCAGAATTTGAAATTTTGGCTTCACATTTAAACCTAAGTTTAAACTGGGTTTGAATACTGGAACCCCCAGAGTTCCACTGGCCTTGGCACCTCTTGTGGGGGTTCCAGTATTTAAACCTAGTTCAAACTTAGGTTTAAATGTGAAGCCAAAATTTCTAATATTGAGTGAAGTTTAAACTTTGAATGCCAACACAGGTTGATATGTTGGTACAAATATGATGTGTAAATCAACATTTTGTTTGCACTAATACTTCATGTTCAATTCCTATCTAAATGTGAACCCAAATTTAATATTAAAAATACACATTTAAATCTAAGTTTAAACTCAGTTTAAATACTGAAATCCCCTAGGAATTGTCCCGGATGTTCGGCTATCTTTCCTGAGCCTTTTCTCGACATGCAATGTATGGCAGGTACAATTGTATTCTCAGTGACTCCGTGCAAAGAGGTCCACAACGTCAAAGTCAGCTTCCTTACATAACGCCACACGGGGTATACACTGGATACGCGGTAGTGGAAGTTGTATATATATATATATATATATAATATATCCAGTACCACACTCAGTGCGGAGTGATGACGAGCTTGCGAGTCTTGAACAGCACACACGGGCTGGCCATCCGGATCACAGCTTATATAATCTGTGTCTGTAAATATAGCGTTCGAACGAATATACCTTTCGTTCTCCTTCGTCCTGATCGTCACCATCCAAGATTCACCCAAAGTCTTTCTGGCCTTCTGATTGCTTCCAAGATGACTGGAAGCACGCCTCCAGCAGCCAGCTCAGGAAACACCTCACAGTACATCAACCCAAGTAGTATGGCCAACGCTCAAAATCCGGCACCATCTACTTCTGCCCTAGCTCCAATGACAACTGGCAACATCTCCACAACAGATCTAGATCAGTTCAGGGTCGACATCAATGCCATGAGGACTCGCTGCAATGACAACAGAGTGATAAAAAGATTAGTGAATGAAACAACTTCAGACGACGAAGAACTTCTTTCAGATACAAACTTTTTCAACAACCTTTCCTCACGCAACAACCCCCTTCTCAGTATCATCACTCAGCTACCTCCTCCCAACTCTAACCCCGATCCGAATATCTCCACCTCAACGCATACAACCACCTTGAATCTACCAAACAACACCCCACCTACTTCCTCTAACACTCCCACAACTTCTCCTACCACTACTTCCAAACCTTTCGCCTTTGCAGATGATGTCGCTAAGAAAAACAAACAACTTGAAATGCTAGAAATGATTCTGGATCAAATTCTCACCATGGTCAGAGAACGAGTTTATGTACCTCTTTCCTTTTTTCTGGCAGATAGTTTAGACAGGATCAGGCTAGATCAAGACTTGAAATCACACAAATCCGTTTCACAAGGTATCTGCGTTTATAATCCTGATCAATTTCCATCTGAGGAAGACTTAGACCAGGTACAATTCCAACAAGCTTACCACAATTTCGTTCGCTGTCTGGTCGAAGTGATGGAACCTGGTTCTGAACTTCCTCTCGCATGGGAAGAACATTTTACTCATTTCACGCAGAACCCGATTATGAGATCACATTTCAAAGCTTTTCAACGCATGGACAGGAGAATGAGGAAACAACTTTTTGACCGACCTTTTCTTCCTGATCCTACTAGTAAAACTTATGTACAGGGTTTCTTTATGGCTCAACAGGTGATTATGCAGGAAGACACTAAACGTGATATGAGAAGACTTGAAGATCGTATTCGTGAAACCACACAACGTGATCATCCCTTTCCATCATCTTGTGCATCGCATTGCGATGCGACGTGTGAGTCTTTTTTGCCGCATCATAAGCAAATGGATGGTTTTGATTCATTGGTCCAAAAGGGGTGCGTGTTATTGTAGTCTGAATTCCGTTTCGGGTAAGGCTCATATCTATTGTTGGATCTATCGGAGTAAGTGTAAGGTTGAGGATAGGAATTGTGGCGTGAAGATGGCACCGTTGTCGGAAGGGACGACCTCAACCTTCAGTCACATACAAAGGGAAACACTTGGTCTATACTTCCGATGGCCTCCCAGTTTGCTTTCAATTCAATCTCAGTGGCAGCTGCCCAGACACCACTGGCAAGGGACATGCCCCACACAGATGCTCACTTTGCACCGCTACCTTCCATGGAGCGGTCCAATGCTCTCACCACTGAACGCGACAAGATTTTCACACCGTATATACCTGTGCACTTTGAAATCGTCTTACGTGAGGCTGGGCTCACAAACAAATATCCTAATCTCTTTCATGACCTAATCCATGGCTCTCCTATCGGCAATACCAAACCCATCCTAAGCACTATATTATTTCAGAACTTCACCTCAGCTAGAGAAAAGCCCAAAATTATTGATCAATACATTACCGACGAAATACAAATAGGCCGCGTCTCTGGCCCTTTCACTATAGACGAAACTCACATCATTCTTGGTCACTTCAGAAATATGCCCTTGGGCCTTGTAGAGAAGGAGCCAGGCTCCAAAAGTTATTGCATTATACGACATGGCTCCAAGAGGGACAAGTTCGGCATATCCACCAACAATATGCTTGATTCCAATGATTTTCCTACTTCGTGGCATTCAGCATGGGTTATGGCAACATACGTGAGTACTGAAAGCATATGATATCATCATATAAGAAGAGACATGCAATCTTCACATTATGATTTTCGCTCTCTCATATCATTTATTATTATTATTATTATTATTATGCCCCTCTCATTGAACGAGACTATATCATTATCTATCGCATTACAACATATCTTTTGCACAATGTATCATTGATATTATACCATCACTATACTTCCAACCCACAACATCATCATTCATCCGACCTTGAACAACTCATCATCACTACTCGCATGATATCATCACATTCCTTCCATCACTCAGTTGGCCACACCTGCATCATTATCTTTATTCTCATTATTATCTTCAGAACATCCTATTTATGACATTTCTCACCATCGCATTGACCTTTATCATGGCACAACCATCTTCATTGACATTATTTGTTATATAACAATTATTATGCTTTATATGCGCATATTCTCATTACATGCTGACGACATCATTCACAGCTCGCTGATGCACCAATGGGCACACAAGCCGCTTGTATGGATGTGATTACAGCTTATTGTAACTCACCAATCCTACCCGCACACAAAGCCTACCATCCTATGTTCTGGCGAGACAGTATATACATCGACCACTGCCTTCCTTTTGGCCTTGCTACTGCTTCTGGCATCCAAGGCTTGATAGCAGACGCCACGGTTGACATTTTGAAACACAACTCCATAGCGCCTGTTTTCAAATGGGTCAATGATTTCATATTCTACCGTGAACCATGCAAGGTCAATATGTCCACAGCTCCAAACACTTATGACTACGCATATGACTTGAATCGTATCATCAAAATAACAGACTTTGTTGGGATACCTTGGCACCCAGTCAGTAAGAAGGGTCATGATTTCTCATTCGATTCTGTCTATTGCAGTTTCACATGGGATCTCATCTCCAGGCGAGTTTCCTTGGCTGAAACCAAGCGCATTAAATACCTCACTTGATTCACGACATATCTAGAGACATACAAGGTTTCACTAGAAGATACACAACGGGTTGTCGGCTCATTACAACACACAACCTTCATTTATATCTTAGGACTCTTACCTAGCGGCTTTATACAGATCCGTAGCAGCCTTCTGCGGCAATGGTTTCAGCTGACATTGCATACCACATGATGTGAAACAAGACCTACTATGGTGGCAACATACTTTAGAACAACCAAACTTGTCGAGATCCCTCCTACCTCGTGCTTTCGTTGATAGAGACATATACGTGGATGCATCGACGTCCTGGGGCATCAGATTACTCGTCGGACATACTTGGGCCGCTTGGCATCTAAATCCTGGATGGAACACAGAAGGGAGAGATATCAGCTGGGCAGAGTCTGTAGCTATGGAACTCACCTCATTATGGATCATCTCACAGGATATCAAGGATGCTCACGTCACTGTCTACGGCGACAATACAGGCGTGATCAGTGCACTGCAGAGAGGACGATCTCGGAACCTTGCACACAACGCATCCATTAGCCGCATGATTATGTCTCTCATGCCTCTAAACATCACTATTAATCCAGTTTTTGTCGCATCTGCGGACAATCTTGCGGATCCCATTTCTAGCGGCGAGATGGGTCCAGAGATCATGCGTCTTTTGATACTTTTCGAACTCCCAAGGGAGCTTCAACATCTCATTATTCATGTTTAGAAGACGGCACGATGCTTTGACCGCACGAGCGTGTGCCGGTCTGCTTGATTCAGGGGAGTCGGACGTTACCCATCCTACTCCGTTGTGTCCTGTTTATAAGTGCAAGCCCCATGTATCACGGGCACTGGGCAATCAAATATCCCCTTCTGTCTGTCATCCTCATGTTTTGTCCACGGAACGTATCATTGAGTGGACTTCTCCTTTTGCCATCCATCATTGACATCTTCTTGAGCAGCATTTTCCCTCATCACACATACGCCAGGTGCAGGACGTCATGATTTCGGCCATGGTCAAGAAAACCAGGGGTAATTGGGGTGCAGGTATATTACAATTCAACCAATATTGTGACTCCATTGGTGTTCCTGAGGAAGGACGCATGCCTGCGCCTGAAATCTTGTTATGCCTATTCGTAGCCAACTATGGAGCCGGCTCTGTATCCGACGATTGTATTAATGGCTGGTTAGCACGCCTTCATAGATGGCATCAGGTCAATGACGCACCATGGTTTGGTGATAAGGCGCTGAGTCTCACCGTGAAGGGTTCGGCCCTCTCATTATATCTTCTCATTATCATGATACCTGATCATTGGGTCTATATTCTTCCTTACACCTGCAGGCGCTTCCAGACTTGTACCTGAAGAATCACGCCAACCAGCATGTCCACCAGTCACTATTGAGCATGTCGAGTGCCTGCGCGCACACCTAGATCTTTCCAATACTTTTGACTCAGCTGTTTTCGCTATTGCCACATTGCATTTTACAGTTGCTGTTGGTTAGGTGAACTTACCATCCCTTCACGACGGGCATTTAACCCATCCTTTCACATCACACACGATTGCAACATTGTTCGGGGCATCGCACGCCATGGTCACGTTTTCACCACATTCCACATTCCTTGGTCGAAGACACGCCTCAGCAAAGGTGATGATTTACATCTCATCAACACTCAGTCTCCTTCTTCGCCCATATCCACCTTGGAGCATTACCTCACAGTGAATCATTGCATTCCTCCAAACACCCCATTGTTTGCCTGGCGCAAAGCCACCGAAGGATGGGAACCCATGACCAAAGAGTGGTTCATGAATCACTGTAATGACACCTTTTGGGAGCACAATCTACAGACCATGGATGGCCATAGCTTTTACATTGGGGGCACGACCTGGCTACTCCTACTTGGCGTGGATCCATGGATCATCAAGGTCATTGGACGTTGGTCATCGCCCGCCTTCCTCGTTTATTGGCGTAAGATTGAACGGATTCTACCTGACTTTATTAGCAACACATATCAGGCCGTTCACACTTTACACTGGGGGCATGAGCATATTTTTAGTGTAAAAAATGTGATAAAAATGCTTTTTCCTTACAGATTATTCATTCACTGTTCTGGGTGAAAAATCTCCCAAAAATGCTGCTTTTTTATCAAGTTTTAGGACCTGAAAATCTGGTACATACTTCACATTTCTAGGCATGGGAAATGGATGTAAAATGTGAGAAATAATGAATTTACTCATTGATTTCATGCCACAAAAATGCAAGGACAATCTTGGTTTTCATTGACATTTTCAACAGAAAAGAACCAAAATTTATCCAAGATTTCATAGTAGAAAAAAGGTGAAAAAATTAGTAAAATATATGAGATTTTCATGAGATTTTTCAAAACTATTAGCCAATGAATAATCCAACATTTTTCTTTAGTTTTTGCAAGGAAAAACCTGATGGATAAATGTTTATCCAATGGATAATCATTCACCCATAGGCAATATATAACAAGTTTTCTGAACCGAAAAGGCAATGAAAAGTCAATGGATAAGAGTTTATCCCTTGGATAATCATTCACCCATAGGCAATATATAACAAGTTTTCTGAACCGAAAAGGCAATGAAAAAGTCAATGGATGAGAGTTTATCCCTTGGATAATCATTCTTCCATATGGGGTAAATGGGATAATCATCCTTCCATATGGGGTAAATGTTCTACCTATGGGCAGAATGATTATCCAAGGGATAAACTCTTATCCATTGACTTTTTCATTACCTTTTCAGTTCAGAAAACTTGTTATATATTGCCTATGGGTGAATGATTATCCAAGGGATAAACTCTTATCCATTGACTTTTTCATTGCCTTTTCGGTTCAGAAAACTTGTTACATATTGCCTATGAGTGAATAATTATCCAAGGGATAAACTCTTATCCATTGACTTTTCATTGCCTTTTCGGTTCAGAAAACTTGTTATATATTGCCTATGGGTGAATGATTATCCATTGGATAAACATTTATCCATCAGGTTTTTCCTTGCAAAAACTAAAGAAAAATGTTGGATTATTCATTGGCTAATAGTTTTGAAAAATCTCATGAAAATCTCATATATTTTACTAATTTTTTCACCTTTTTTCTACTATGAAATCTTGGATAAATTTTGGTTCTTTTCTGTTGAAAATGTCAATGAAAACCAAGATTGTCCTTGCATTTTTGTGGCATGAAATCAATGAGTAAATTCATTATTTCTCACATTTTACATCCATTTCCCATGCCTAGAAATGTGAAGTATGTACCAGATTTTCAGGTCCTAAAACTTGATAAAAAAGCAGCATTTTTGGGAGATTTTTCACCCAGAACAGTGAATGAATAATCTGTAAGGAAAAAGCATTTTTATCACATTTTTTACACTAAAAATATGCTCATGCCCCCAGTGTTATCATCATGCATGTCTCGCTTTGTTTCGAACTTGTAGACCCACATTCCTCCTATTTCAACCCAAACTATCGATTTGTATTTCATTGTCATTTACTAACTACTTTCATCACTGTCTTTGAGCTTATACCAACTACCTTACCCATATTGCTGCATGTGCAAACCTCGTTTATATCTTTATCATCTCTAGTGTATATACATGGATAGCCAGCGCATGGTGTATATTCTCAAATCCATTTTTCAAAAATAGGTAGATGGGACCCCAGGAACTGGGCCACAAGTATGCATGTTGTCACAATACGTGACACATGCATTGTTGATGAGTCACGTGACTCAACGAGGTTTGTTGCGCTCCTTGCTGTTGTTGGCATCAGCAGCACCTCAAACACAACGATGACACACTACCAGTAGTGAGTCGGTTTATTTTCCTCTTTATTTGACATCTAGCCCCAATCTCAGGGTGCATGCCACCCCCACATTCACCTCCCAGCTTACAGGATGCCAACCACAAACCATGCCAAAGACCCAGGACGGCCTGCATCCATGTCAGGGGACTCTCAACAGGTCCCCCAGGTGGTTTGGACTGCATGTAAACCGTGCGCAGTGTGCCATGACTGTAGCTGTGTATGGTGCCACCCAGGCCCTCCACAACAACACAGGATGCCAACAGGCCCCTGGGCACAGAGGTTCAGTCTACCTGATGGCGCCCAGAGGCCCAGCAGCACCCTGGATCCCAAACTGCTACCACCAATGATGAAGGGTGTCCCCAGGGCTGGGCACACACACGTGCACGCATGTATTGGTGAGCCCCTGTTGAAGGGATCTGACCCACGGATGTCAGTGGCAGCCCTGCCACAGTAGCAGGGCCACTCGCACCTGTGCGCAACCCCCGCATCACACAAATGCATGCACGTGTTTCACACTGTGTGATAGTGTTGGTGGGCTCCTAGTGAAGGAGCCCTGGCATACAGACATTGCCGTTGATGTCTGTAGCAGCCCCCACATTCAAGCGGGGTTACCCACACCCATGCCTGTGGATACAGCACGTACACACAACAAGAGTGCATGAACGATAGAGTAGATTTGCAGTACAGTTTCATTTTTTTTTAGGTTCCCAGTAAGTAGTACAAGTTAATATAACTATCTATCTATCTTGCAGCTCAAGTAAGCCCCTTTCACAATTTGCGCAATTTCCTACTTGCCGAAATCCTGTTGGTGACAGGAGTCCTTTTCATATTTGCGGGCTTATGTGATTTTAACATGGAAGTTGGAGACTTCCGGTGACTTCCACTACTGCGCATCGTGCGGTGCCTCTGCCACACGTCATTCTCTGTGAAGCTTCTGCAGGCTGGGGTTGTGATCTGCATATTTAGGTGCGATTCCCAAGTCACGGCCCCATTGAATATCCTAATGTACTTCTATTGGATAGCGGTGTTTGCTGGAAGGTTGACAGTCAGCCCAAATTATTTAGGCTTGGGTATTTTTCAGAGAAAAGAATGTGACTTACTCGACCACGTGGGTTAATTGGCAGCAGAAAGCAGAAGAGCTGTGTTAGGAGACCAATTTTGGAGGGCATCAACACTCCTGGTTAAGGAGAAGACCTCTATAAGTCCACGGAATCAGTTTAACATTACCAGGACTCCAATGAATTGAAGAATGCACACTTCCAAATGTGATGGCTATTAATACGGTACCTGAACTTCCACCACCACCCCCGCTAGAGCCGGTATTTGCGCAACTTGTTATCAAGCCTTTTGCTCCCCAAGCATTGCTCACGATTCCAGCGTGAGCTTGGAATGCCATTAATGCTGAGGTATAGCTCCAAGTGAAGTCGACCACACTAACCAGGGTACTGTTACTCCTTGAAAATTGTTCTGCAAGTCTGCCCCCAGCAGGTGTGTACTCTTCCACAATAGCGATAAATTGTCAGCATATGCACTGATGGCAGATATAATGGATGTATATGTAAATGATGATGATGCGTATTTCCCAACAATGTTAGGTGAGAACTGTAAGGGGAACCCCATTTCATGTGGTTCTACACTTCTCTATTATCTCTTCTTCCTATCTATTCTTCCCCACTTCTCCCTTCCCCCCATTATCTCCCTTGCCCCTATCTTTTCGTTCAAGTTCGCTTACTTAAGCGCCCGGTTATGTAACGGGATTGGATTCCAATCCCATTTACGTAACTTGGCATCCATTCTCACTCACATAAGTGCTTGTGTTACGTAATGGGATTGGAATCCAATCCCGTTACGTAAACACAGTGCATTCGTTCTTCATTTTCCTTCGCATAAGCGCCCGGTTACGTAACGGTATTGGATTCCAATCCCGTTATGTAATCACAGTACGTCCCGGCGCTTATTTGCGTACTCCTTTAGGTAGTTATCTTGGCAGTGGGAACCTTAGGCTTTTCTCTTTGGATTCCCATCTGCTAGGTGTGTATCCTTGTATGTAGTCTTCTGTGAGCTTATATATCTTCGGATTACCATCTGCCAGTGTTCAGTGTGATATACCACTTCCCCTGGGGGTTGCCCTTATAGTAGAAAAGCCTGACAACTTACTGGACTGGCTGCTGTTGCTATTGTCTCTGAATCGACTTCTTCAGGTGCATAGCAGTTCAGAACCCTTCGGTACACTCTCTACATAGCACCCTATATTCCATCTATCTCCACTATGTCTACACCCATCTCTGAAGACCCTATTTCCTTCGATTTCCAAGCGGCTTACAATGAGCTTCACCAACGTGTTGCTGTCCTAGAGACTGCCCTACGTGTTGAAAGAGAGGAGAAGGAATTGTTATCACAAACAACTCCGGCAAACAGATGTCCAAGTACACACCTTGAACCATGATGTTGCCAACCTCATGACCATGTTACTCTCCCCTTCTACCACTCACAAACGTGCAACACCTGCCACTCTAGCTGATTTCAGTGGTGACAGAGAGAAAGGACGAGCCTTCCTAAACTTGTGCAAGCTCTACCTTGCCCTATGCCTGACCCAATTTGCCAATGATCATGCCAAGGTCCTCTGGGCCCTGTCATTCATGAAATCTGGTTGTGCCTCTTCATTTGCCACACATATCTTTGAGATGGAAATCAAAACTGGCAGGCCTACTCATCCTTCTTGGGCTTCTTTTGAAAAAAGCGTTCAAATCAACATTCTTCCTTCCTCATGAAGAGACTACTGCCAGGACCAAGCTTGAGTCTCATCAATATTATCAAAATCATCACATGGTTGATGATTACATTGACAAATTCGAGGGAACTGGTCGAGAAGTCTGGGTATATGGAACAAGCCTCCCTGGTCATGAAATTTCATCATGGTCTAGACCCCTCTGTCCAGAGTTGGATTGCAAATATGGTTGAAGGACGCCCCTCAGACGATGACCCTTCTGAATGGTTTTCAGTGGCTAGGACAATTTCACAGGCACGTGCTGCCAATGAAGCATTTCAAAGTGCTTCCCGTGGTACACCAAACACT
>MU134419.1:97485-108866 GCA_015039355.1 Ramaria rubella | reverse complement strand
GCTGAACCCCTCAGCTTCTGCCATTCGTAACCTCGGTTGGAACACAAGGTGATCCTTTCCCGGATCCAAGACTACACTGTTAAAGAATCTCCCCACTCACCACGATTACAGCGAACGTAGATCCTTCTGAAACAGTGGTCCTTGTTTCCATCCCCGACCGAGTGTTACTACTAATATCATAGCTCGGTATAGGAGAAAAACGGAAATGTTCCCGTCGAGCCCGAAGTCTGTCCCCTCAGTCGGTAAACAACAAACTTGAGTAAGTGTCGAAGAGAAAGATCTACCGACGACCACTCCAAACTTCGGGTACGCACCCACTGCTGGTCTCAGTTCGTACTTCCCTCAGAGAAAACACCTACTCACCTGTACCAACAACATGACCTTGAGACGTTCCCCATCCTCCAGTAGGGTCAACAGGACAGCGAACAAGTGTTATCCACCTCCATAACGAGGTGAACCAACTGTGTAAGAGAGACAAGTAGCCAGACACCCACCATACGTCACCTCCGTCGGTGGGGAACTATGGGTCTTCAGACATATCGAGTACTCACTTGAGTGACTGTTTGACACATGGAGCCAGACTTTGGTGTGCTTCCCCCATCCGGTACCACAGAGGTTTGTACTAGGGATTTCTCTGCTCTCCGAGGGTTACGACATTAACACCAGTTCCACCCCTACTTCACTATGAGTCGCCTCCACCCTGTCTTCCCTGTGGTGAAGCTCCTCCCAGCCCCTCCAGACCCCATTCCTGGTCAGAAAGCTCAACCCCCACCTCCCCCAGTCCTTGTAGGGGAAGATGAGCATTATGAGGTTGAACAGGTTTTGGACAGTCAATTCCACTGTGGGAAACTCCACAAGGTCAGGTGGAAGGGTTATGGGTATGAGCATGATGAGTGGATTCCTGAGACAGATTTTGCAGCCCCAGACATCATTGCCGACTTCCACCTCCTCCATCCTGGTGCCCCTCGTCGCATTCGTGCTGCTGATTTTGACACCTTCTGTCAAAAAGCACGGGTCCCTCCAGTAGGTCTCAGTGTGTCGGGACGTCACACTCTAGAAGGGGGGGTGATGTAAGGGGAACCTCATTTCATGTGGTTCTACACTTCTCTATTATCTCTTCTTCCTATCTATTCTTCCCCACTTCTCCCTTCCCCCCATTATCTCCCTTGCCCCTATCTTTTCGTTCAAGTTCGCTTACTTCAGCACCTGGTTACATAACGGGATTGGATTCCAATCCCATTACGTAACTTGGCATCCATTCTCACTCACATAAGCGCTTGTGTTACATAACGGGATTGGAACCCAATCCCATTACGTAAACACAGTGCATTTGTTCTCCGTATAAGCACCTGGTTACATAATGGTATTGGATTCCAATCCCATTACATAATCACAGTATGTCCCGGTGCTTATTTGCATACTCCTTTAGGTAGTTATCTTGGGAACCTTAGGCTTTTCTCTTGGATTCCCATCTGCCAGGTGTGTATCCTTGTATGTAGTCTTCTGTGAGCTTATATACCTTCGGATTCCTATCTGCCAGTGTTCAGTGTGATATTCCACTTCCCCTGGGGGTTTGCCCTTATAAGAACTGGGAGAAGAAAGGCTGAGATAGACTAGTGACTGTGATTGAGCCTTGAGCTTTTCAGGTGACAAGATTAGATATAACTGTTCAGAGGCAGCTAAAGTTGCAAGATACCAAGGCTGAATGGAAAAGGAGACCCATCAATTATTGTAACAAACTATATGAAAACGACTCACGTTCCCACCCATGTAAGAATCTTCTTTGTATCCACCAGTTGCTGCTGTGACTCCCTCGCCCTGCATTGATTGTGCACATACTCTGGAAGGAGTCTATGTAGCTTTTATGGTTGGCGAGTGCTTTGTCCGAACAAGGCTGGAAAGTCATCGCATCCCGTCCCACAGTGGGATCAAACTGTGCAAACAAGACATTGAATGATTTTCACAAAAAAGGACGATTACTAATAAAATTCACTTCACATACAGTGTGAATAGTTGAACAAGCTCTCATCATAATCGGTTGCAGCTAATCCATGTAATATATCCACCTAGGTAGCCCAGTATCACGTATATAGTCAAAACAAAGTGTTGGGCCGGATGGACCCAATAACTATGTAAGTTTCACAGCAGGACCTTCATACCACAAATATTACTGAAAATACCTCCCACCTCTGAGAAATAAACCAACATATTTGACCAGCTCACCAGTGACCTTCGAATACACCTCTCCGCCGTGTCATCCACACTTCTGCACTGGCACTTATCGCCGTGCGAACAACATCATGGGCGCCATGGGCACCCACATCATGCATCCACCTGCCGGCACTGTCACCAACAGTGAGCTCAATGCTGGGGCGATTCCGGCTCAATAAAATACAGATAAAATACGAAAAAATTCTTAAAAATTCATATAATAGCATAGACTTATTTAAACAATTCTGGCTGGCATACAACCCCCTGCCAGCACTGCCAACAGCAGTGAGCTCACATATGAGCCTCAAATGTTCTCGAAAAATTGGGAAAAAACTCAGAAGAGCACAGGTAGTTGCCCCATCAATATACTTAGCTTGGCAGTATTTTTATGGTCACTCTATGAAACATTACATCCACTACAGCTTGTGCAGCAGCTGGTGCTCATGGTCACCCATCCAGATCACTTTACTAGTGAGTCCTTGCCTTTATGATGTTTCCAACCCATCTATTCTGTGCATATTAACAATAATTATGATTCTAAAGCAATCAATAAGCTATGGATGCTGTGTATGCCCACATACGAGCCATTTACAAAGCCCTATCCTCTGTAATAGAATATTCAATCAAATGCTGTGTAAATTATTATCACATGCTATTGAGTCATAAATTCAATTTTAGATAGACAATAAATACTTAAAAATAATATAGAATAAGTTTTGTTAGTTACCCTAAGCCACCATCCTTCTGTGTTGGCTAATGTGCTTGGTGATCCAGTGAGTGTCACATTGTAGTTTCTACCTGGTGACTGAAAACAAAACCTGTCAGAGTATGTCAGTCACTCTGAACCACTAACAAAACTTATTCTATATTATTTTTAAGTATTTATTGTCTATCTAAAATTGAATTTATGACTCAATAGCATGTGATAATAATTTACACAGCATTTGATTGAATATTCTATTACAGAGGATAGGGCTTTGTAAATGGCTCGTATGTGGGCATACACAGCATCCATAGCTTATTGATTGCTTTAGAATCATAATTATTGTTAATATGCACAGAATAGATGGGTTGGAAACATCATAAAGGCAAGGACTCACTAGTAAAGTGATCTGGATGGGTGACCATGAGCACCAGCTGCTGCACAAGCTGTAGTGGATGTAATGTTTCATAGAGTGACCATAAAAATACTGCCAAGCTAAGTATATTGATGGGGCAACTACCTGTGCTCTTCTGAGTTTTTTCCCAATTTTTCGAGAATATTTGAGGCTCATATGTGAGCTCACTGCTGTTGGCAGTGCTGGCAGGGGGTTGTATGCCATCCAGAATTGTTTAAATAAGTCTATGCTATTATGTGAATTTTTAAGAATTTTTTCGTATTTTATCTGTATTTTATTGAGCCGGAATCGCCCCAGCATTGAGCTCACTGTTGGTGACAGTGCCGGCAGGTGGATGCATGATGTGGGTGCCCATGGCACCCATGATGTTGTTCGCATGGCGATAAGTGCCAGTGCAGAAGTGTGGATGACATGGCAGAGAGGTGTATTCGAAGGTCACTGGTGAGCCGGTCTAAGGCATGACATGAGTGCAGATTACCCATGGGTTTTTCGCAGATCCATCCGTGGGAAACCCGCAGGTATCCCATCCGTGGATCCGGATATCCATTTCCCACGATAGGGCCCAGGTGCGGGTCTGGCCTGTGGGACTCACAGATATACCCATGGATATCTGTGGCCATAGTGATATATTGGCTTATATTGACTACCCCAATTCTATCACGAACGGATGAGCATATGTACATGTATTTATGTAGATGCGTCGGTCACATGACAGTGTCTCTCACCTGGCTCACGCAATTCAGGGATGACACTTTTCCGCAAGTAGCCTAGGTCGTTGATAATGAATCCAATGACTACATTGCTCACAGGCATTATATGGATGTCCATGTACAGGAAAGTTGGGATGGCGGATGACATAGTCAAGTGAGTTCATACGGAGTGCCACATATACGTTGCTATACATAAAAGAAGCCGACATCGGTTTCTTGACGACTTTGTGCTCAGCTTTGACTCAGAAGCCATGCTGGTACAACTATTGCTTCTGATATCATGTTTCGCAGCCATTATTACTAGTCAAGAGATTGAAACATCAGTATGTTGCTGAAGCCCAAATACATCACGTCGTCAAACTTCCAACACCTGCATGCTTAAGAGGTGCACTTTTAGTGCTGTACAGAGTAAGTAATCTCGTTTTATGGACACTATTCAACTTCTTGCTGTACAGGCTGTGTATACTAGTCACCTGCGCAACCTGGCCCCACTCTCAGGTAACGATTCCTGAACGCGACGGCTGCAGCTGGGTGAAGTTTGGCATGCACATGGGTCCTCCAACTTCATTTGCAACCCAAACATTATCAGAGCGGTATAAGCATAGACTCGTTCAGAGCTTTCATTTCAGCTCCCGCACACCTCTTACTTGTTGCCATCTGCACCACAAGCCCACCTGAAACGTTCTTCCAGAATCCAGCATGGTGCTGGCTGCTGGGGCGCTCTCATAACAGAGTGACCATTCGAGATGGGTACATTTCAGCTCTATTCACAGACATTGCCCACTCGTTCCCTCTTTTCTAGGCTGCCAATGATGCTGCGAATGAATCATAGGATCTTTTTTACTCACACCTCATATTTTTCTCTTATTAGAAAGCAATGGGCATGAGGTAGCCTCTGAGCAGGGTCTTCAGGTGAGCATCATTCACTGCAAGGTGTAGTATACAAACCAAGCTTTTGTACAGACATTCCTGAATGACTTCGTTTGTGCCGCCAACACTAACGGTACTGACTCCTTTTCTTTGAGTTCTTTGACGAGCTGTGGAAGGTGCGTGTCTCAACATATCATGTTTTCCTATCTCTCATACATAACTTTTATTTTTCAGGACAGCCAATTTGGTGGTGTTGAGGTAAACTGCTCGCTCAGCATACATACTCATGGTTTAATTCGTCTCTTCAATTCATTGAAGTATTTCATCGGCTAATAGATCTCATTGTTTCCAAATTCCAGAAAGACGCTGAAGCATGTCACCATTTCAGAGTGCTGAGCACTTAAGCCTCTCTGCAGATAACTGGGTTGTACGTATTCTTATTGTTGCTGCAAACACTCTCGAACCGTATTCCCTTCTTTTTTACCTGCAACATTGGGACTACTTTTTTGACTTATGATGTTAGCTCAGGACAATTATTTTGCTACACTTGTTTTGTATGGTAACCACCACACCGTTAGTCCTTTGAATGATGATATATTTCGATATCTTACCAGAAGAAGAAAAAAGGCATAAGGGCAAGTGTATAAAGGTGTTTATACTCGCAGTCACACTGCTACTTATTACATTGTCGCAAGTCATGTTCTGTATGACATTGGCTTAATAGAAATCATTGCTTTATATTGCTATCACAATATTTCAGTACTTAAATCGACCATGAACAATTAAATTTTTTTGACTGCCCTTCGACAGGTATACCTGTGGGTACCTGCAATCCGCATCTGCGGATTCGGATATCCGGGGCCCGGATGCGGGTAGAGGTTTCATAAATTGAAATACCCATGGGTTGGATGCGGATGAATCTGTGGATTCACTCGTGTCATGCCTTAAGCCAGTCAAATATGTTGGTTTATTTCTCACAGGTGGGAGGTATTTTCAGTAATATTTGCGGTATGAAGGTCCCGCTGTGAAACTTACATAGTTATTGGGTCCATCCGGCACAACACTTTGTTTTAACTATATACATGATACTGGGCTACCTAGGTGAATATATCGCAGGACCCAATCCATGGCTTCCTAATCGAAAGTTTTCATCAAATTGTGTTGACAAATCTTGATCAGTACCTCTAATCAAAATAAAGCTATAGAGATCAAGAATAAACTGTAGTTTTGGTAAGATATATGTGAAAAAAGTCAAGCAGCCTTTTGAAAGGCCATTCTATGTCATGTGGTATTGACAGATGGGGTATGAAAATAAACCTGAGGCTTGCACAAGGCCAGCATAAGGAGCATATTAAAATCCAGCATACTCAATCACCCACAAACATAGCGGGTACATATGGACCCACACACACGTCCCCTTTCGCTCAGTTGCTATCCTAACTGCATCTGAGTGAAAGAGGTACGAACCTGTACCACATGAACAGTAGATACAAACTATCCATGTATCCTCTGCACCACAAGAATCTATGCCAGAATCATTGTGGTATGTGAGCCCAGAGACATTCTTGAGCTCTGTGATCCTTTGAAAATCTTCCTTGAGCTTGAGCTGTGATTGTGTCACCATTCACATCAACAATTGCCATAGGCAATACACAACTCACCCTTGCCCATTTTGTCCTGCAGGCACTTGGGGTCTTCACTCCCCCCTCAGAGGTATGATTGACCATAAACACAGTGGTGCAAGTCCAAAGAGAGCCCTTGAAATGTCCAGTTAGTTGATCAAGAAAGCTATTGGCCTCATTGCATGACATTAGCACCTTGAGTATATTAGTCAGCTCTTCTTCTCTTCTTTTGAACCGTCATATACATATCATCTAACCTGCCTAAAAACATACAAGCACCCTGAGACTTATGGTGTGAACTACTGCCATTTCGCACAGGTTATGGGCCCCATGCTCTAATTCATACCCATCTCTCAGAGTGCTTCTACTGCCGCACCTCATCATGACTACCACAAAGGACAAACCATTTGAGCTACTAACAGCATCCAATTATGCAGACTGAAGCACCAACATGTTGGCTTGTTTGGCCACATATAGAGTGGCATACATTCTTGATCACAATGAAACTGCACCCTCCCCACTTGATCCCATGAAAATCACCCCAGATGACCAATGTGAGAGAAACAAGTGGAAACTAGACATTGCTTCTGCTGCTGGCCACATTTGGTTTGGAGTCACAGACTTTGAGTGTATGTTCATCCAAGACATTAGAACAGACCCAAAGAAGATGTGGGCCATCCTAGCCTCCAAAGGTCAACAAAAAACCACAGGTCTCCACTTCCACATGATGACTGCATTGTGCCAAGCATGCCATAAAAAAAAGAAAACTTGAAATCAACCACAGACTCCTCTAAGGATGAAAGTGCAAGCACCACTGCCATGGGCAAGGTGCGCTCTACTTGGCTCAAATCCTGGAGTGCAGCTGACTGGAACACCAACACAGGAGCCTCTAGTCACATGACACCACACCGACTGGTTCCAAAACTACTCCCCCCATGCAGTCCTGGTTTATCTTGCCAACAACTTTATCATATACACACAGGGAATAGGATCGGTGGAGTTCCAATCCATTGTAGAGGGAAGAAACACATGCCCTATTCTGTTTCATGATGTACCACATGTCCCCCATCTTGCCTCAAATTTACTCTCCATTTTTGACCTCATGAGAAACAAAAAATGGACTATCAATGGTGTTGGAAACACCATGTCCTTCATGCATGATGGCAAGTGTCATTTCACCACAATGGTTGACACATGTAACACTGGGTACCTCAATGGTTCTGTTAACATGTTATCAGCTGTCTCACACCAGCACCCTACCATTAACACTGTGGCACCATCACTGCTCACATTTGAACTTCAATGATGTTTGGTGCATGCATTGAGACAATGCAGTCATGGTATGAAGCTTGACTCACAGAAAGAACCTGACCCAATTTGTGAACCCTGCATCAGAGGGAAGCAACAACTACATGCTATCCATGCACCCCTACTCAAAGACACATAGCTACTGGCACTCATTCACTCTGATGTTCATGGACCCATGCCCATTCCCACACATGAAGAACACTGATATTGGATGACATTCATAGACAACTCATCTCAATGGTGGGTTGTTGCTGGGTTAAAAAAGAAAAGTGACACCTTCAATGTATTCTTTCAATTCAAGGCCTATGCCAAAAATTAGAGTCTCCATCCAAATGGAAAGGAATGACAAAGGAGGTAAATATATTGGCACAGAGTGGATCAGCTATTTGGCATCATCCGACAACATACAGAGATGGACAAACCTCATAAAAACAGTGTAGCAGAACAAGTGACTTAGGAAATTGCTGCTGGAACTACCACTCTCTTAATTGAGGAAAAACTGCTACTGTCAATGTGGTTCCTGGCCATCTACTGCTTTGTACACACACATAACCATACAGTCACCTCTACCCTCTCAGCAGGCCTTACACCTTAAGCAGAATGGAAGACAGAAAAAACCAGACATCAGTTATTTCCATGTATTTGGATGATACTTATCAAGCAACAAGTGCAAAGCCCTGCAGCCATGCTCCCAAAAGTGTATCTTCATCAGTTATGCTGTCAGAAAGAAAGCATGGTCCTTTTGTAATCCAGTAACCCAAAGCATCATTGAGACTAGCAAAGCAATCTTCAATGAACGAGCATTCTCTGGAAACTCAACTGCAGCTATCAGACTGTTCCTGGATCAAACTGTACAAACCAAACTGGATGACAACAATGAAAGCAGCACACTGGAACCTGATAAAGACAGCTCATATCCCTTCATGTCAACCATTCCATCATGCAACTCACCACTGAGAATCAGCACAGCTGAGCCAATGTCAGTCTGCTGCAATCCCAGCAGAGATGCACAACCCAAGCACTCCCTAAACCAGCATGACTTAGAGCATCATTTTATCCCCCCCCAATGCTTCAAGATGTTAACTGGGATAAACCTTGCACCCCTCAACCTCTGATTGAAGATTCCAATGAGAAATCTGATAATGTGTCTGAACTGCTCTCTGCTCACTCTGTCAACAGCTAAACAGGTATCAATTTTATGCTGCAACCCAAACTGGAGTACCTAAGTTTTGATGAAGCACTTGGCATTGCACTCAACATGGGCCACCACATGTCCAAAACCCCCTCCCACAACAACAAGCATAGATCTTATATGGATGCCATGAAGCCCCCACCTGAAGAATGAGCCAATGGCATACAGCAGCTATAAATGAACTACAGGCCTTCCTTGAGAACAGTACCTTTGAGCTTGTAGAACTACCCCCAGGTCACTGTGCCATCAGATCACACTGGGTCTTTTAAAATAAAACGCAATCTTGATGGAACTGTATAATGTTGCAAGGTTCATCTCACAGTGCAAGGTTTTTCTCAGTGCCCAGGATTTGATTACCAAGCCAGCAAGATATTTGCCCCTACCCCATGCTAGGCCTCACTCCATGCAATCTTTGCATTAGCAGCCATAAAGGATCTCAAACTGCACAGCATAGACATTTCCTCAGCATTCCTGAATGATGAATTAGAGGAGACTGTCTACATGAAGCAATCCAAGAGGTTTGAACAACACAGATGCAATTGGGTCTGGAGATTACTAAAATCTCTTTACAGACTCAAGCAAGGAGGAAAGGTGTGGCATAACAAACTCAACTGCACTTTAACCTCAATGGGATTCAAACACATTCCTCGCAAACACACTGTTTGGATCTTCCCAAAGTGATGAGCACATTATTATTCCTGTTTTCATCAATGACATGACTATAGTCACTAAGACAAAATGTGCAGCAAGCTGTGTCCAAGCTAAGCTTGCACAACACTTCAAGCTCAGAGACCTTGGTGCTACAACTTGGCTACTAGGTGTCAAAATCAAACACAATTGTACCACTCACTCCCTGTCCCTCTGCCAATGCCAATATGCCTTGGATGTCCTCACATGCTTTGGTCATGCAGACTGCAAACCAGCCACAACCTCATTCAAAGCTGGAACCAAACTGAGCATATCACAATGTCCTCAAACACCGCAAGAAGTTGAACAGATGCACACCACCCCTTACATCAATGAAGTTGGTGCACTTGCATATCTGGCCACTGCCACCTGTCCCAATCTTGCCTACTCTGTTGGAGTCCTAGCTTGCTACAGCTCCAACCTTGGATGGGCACACTGGCTTGCACTAAAGCACATGTTGCATTACTTTAAAAGAACAGTTGATTCACAACTCACATACTCCTCACCCCACACTGTTGAAGGAGCTGTACCAGATGTACAGTGATTCAGATCATGGTGGCAACCCTGTTAGATCCCAGATCCAATTCCGCATTATTCTGACATCCCCATGTTCCCGAGAAGCCTTTTCCACTTATTCCAATAGCCCCTTCTAATTTATTCCAATAAATCCTTTTCCGTTTATTCCAATATACCCCATTTTATCATTCTTAGTCATGATCCATCTCGATCTTATCCCCATACGTTCTATCTCGATTTCCATATTCGCTCCAATTCTGGAACTCCATATTACGCACCCTTATCTCTTTGTTTCCAATTTTTGGAATTCCACATATTTCTTTAAATATGCTTCTCTTCATTCAAGCTTTCTTTAGCTTATATATCTTGTTAAACCTGTTATCTTGTTATACTTGATATATGTATTCAAACCCTCTATATCACTACATCTTTTATTACTCTTCATCACGCCAAGTTCTATCTGTATCAAAACCTTACTCCTTCAATCTTTATATTGATATCCCAATTTATTCCAACTCCAACATTTCCAACCTTCCAAAATCCATTCTTTGATTATACTTGCTTTGCCGTAAAGCTAAAGTCCTTACTTGATATTCATTTATCGTTATCCCTACTCCTTCCCGCATTGATTATTCCGAATCCTGAATATCCAAAATCTTCCACTCATCTCCGATAAGTCTCAACTTACTATTTGTCACTGACCTCTTCTGAATAGACCCAACCATCAGAACTCCAATAATCCCATCCAGTCTTCAAGTCTGAAATACCAGGGCACTAGAAATCCAAGAGGGCGCAACCTATAAGTTGAAGCCAACACCCATGTAGAGGGTCATTCACATGTATTGAGGTTGCAAACAAGCAGACTAAATGTACATTATCTCAATCACACATCAGAATTAATAGCTGTACATCTATTTTAATGTTTACACTAACTATTGATACATATGTATCATCTAAAGTTTTTTAAAATTTTATACAATATGTTCCTTTTACTAATGATACACATTTTATTCAACATGCCTATCTCAATGTAGTTATAACTTTTATTGTACATCTAACATACTATGATACACATCATGTCTAGTTGCACTCTATATCATCATTGCTTATTTATACTTGTAAAACATTGTTGTATGGCTTCTATATT
>MU134419.1:0-91225 GCA_015039355.1 Ramaria rubella | reverse complement strand
GCTTTTAAATGTGTTGGTTATAATACATCATAAATTAAATGCACATTTGGATAAAGTTATGAACAACCTTCTGACCCCGAATGACCCTCGTAGTTCAGCTTTGGATCTCTGATTTCCAAGTCATCCAATATTCTGTGCATTTCCGAATATCGCGACTTTCTGATTTCGGTCAAGGAGAGTTCCAACCAAATCCAACTTACATCCAATCTGGTCCTTAACAAACCCAGATAACAGGTGCTCAACCTCTGGTATGGTAGTAAAAATAGGAAATGGTGCTGTCAGTTGGAGCAGCCGCTTACAGTCAATAGTCACTCTTTCAACCATGGAGGCAGAATATGTTGCTGCAACATTGTCTGACCAAGAAATACTTTGGTTTTTCAATTTCCTCTCATGTCTTGGCTACAAGCTAGACCAATCTTCAACTCTATTCATTGATAATCAGTGGGCTGTACAGGTTGCTAAAAACCCCAAGCACCATGGTTGCATGAAGTATCTGGACCTTCATTTTTACTGGCTATGCAATGAAGTAGATAAGAACACAATGTGATTCATCTACCTACCCACCAACCAAATGCTAGCCAATATTATGATGAAAGGGCTAGGAAAGATCAAAGTTAGCTCAATGTGATCCATGCTTGGACTACAAACCACATAGATTTGCTTGGTCAGGGGAGTGTCCAGTTAGTTGATCGAGAAAGCTATCAGCCTCACTGTCTGTCGTTATCACCTTGAGTAGATTAGTCAGCACTTCTTCTCTTCTTTCAAACCCTCATATACATCATCTTACCTGCCTAAAAACATACAAGCACCCTGAGACTTACAGTGTGAACCACTGCCATTTTGCACATGAAACTCATACCATCTCCTGCTTCTGCTTTGTGTTGATCAAGAAGTCAAATAACACCTGTACAATGGCCAGTGGCCATTGTGCATCAAAGAGAGCACTAGGGGTAGTAAGTTGCATGCCATTTGCAGATCTGACTCGGACCACCAAACCTGCTGAATGGAGTTTTTGTGAAAATGAGTGCCAGTGTCAAAATTGAAATCTCTTACCATACAGGCTCTAAGTTAAGGAGTCAGTATAAGGTTTCAGGTTATCTTTCAAGTCATGTACCATGTAGTGTTGCTCCTAGGCACCTGCAAACACAATGTTTGCCAAGTAAAGCAACACAAGGATCTTCATTGACTGGGACAAATATGCTACAAGGTTGGGCTTTTCAGTCTGTGTTCATGCACAGGCCAGCATTCATCAACAGGGTAGACATTATGTAAGGTTAACTAGTAACTGATAGCAATTGTGTGAGACTACACAGCTGTGAGGAATTTGACACTTACTTCAGTACTTATGATTCTGTTGTCCTACTGTATGGATATTAGAGAGCATGAAAATATGACTAGAGTTTGTACTTAAATAGGGCACTATGGTTTGGGAGTTATACACTTACATGGCTGGTGATTAAGGAATGGTTGAGGTGACTATTATGAAGAGATTATGCAATATGTTAGGGAATGCTGAGTTGGATTGAAATATACAAAGTTAGACACAGAGAGAGCAGCAACCAATAGAAAGAAGGGAAGAAATCACAAAGTTTATATAGAATTTTTCTGTGGGTGTTGGTGGACTGAAAATGTAATGAGGTGGTCACCAGAAGGAACAATTATTTAAAATGGAAATATTCACAATCATGTAAGTAGCTTAGTCAAATCCTACAAACAAACATTGCACCTGGCATGGAGGGTGTCTAATGATATTATTCAGTTGGGGTGACTAGCACCAAAGCCAAGCTGCTAAGGTGCTGTAGTACTGCAATGCAGAACCTGCATGACTGAGCCAGTGTTCGAACCCAGATTCATTCCCGCACATATTCTGCTTTTTCCAACATATTCCAATATGTCTTCCAATCTTCCCCATTATTTCTGATCACCTCTGTTATTCCACTGATCCCCGTTTATCCACTCTTAGTCATTTCATTGAGATCTATATCTTTGGTCTTATGCCCATATCCATCATTCCAATTCCATATCCGTTCCATTTCGAGATTCCATATATTCATATTTTTCTGATTCAGGCCATACTTTGTTATATACGACTCTCACATGTACTTCGTTCCTCAGTTTGAATATTGATCCACCTTGACTCGATATCTTCTCATCTAAGTCTCATTTGTTCTATCTCCATTCTCTGACTTCTCCAATATCTCCAACATTCCGAACTATCCGAAATACCTGGACATGAAGGATCCAAGAGGGTGCAACCTATAAGTTGAAGCCAATGTCTGTACAATCCCGATTCCAAAATCCAAATTCCGACAACTCCAAAATAATCTGATGAGAGGAAATTGAGTTCATAACAGTATATTTGAACTTAACCTCTTGATTCTTCATTATGCCTTCTAACACCGGAACTCATACAACAACCACTGGAAAACAACTCCTCAAAACCGGACTTCCAAATGACGAACCCAAGGACCACAACCCCGGTGACAACAACTTCAGTGACAATGCCAACAGTAACAACAATCAAGAAGAAGACAATGATGACGATGAAGACAAAGGAGAGGCAATGCTAAAAGCTTTGAAACAGATAGCTAGGCACATGGGAAACCCAACCAAGAGTCAAAGCGGAAAAACCAAACTCCGAAAACCTGACACTTTCAACAGATCAGATTCCCACAAACTCCACCCCTTCCTTCTTCAGTGCAAACTTCATTTTCACGATCGTCCCCAGACCTTCTCTAATGATGAAGCCAAAGTCACTTACACTATCTCTTTCCTCAAAGGAACAGCATTAGATTTCTTCAATCCCAAACTCTTAGACAATGATGCCTTTGAAGACCCATCTTGGCTCACCAGCTATCGGGACTTCACGATGATACTCCAAGAGAACTTTGGAGCTTATGACCCCATTGGCAATGTGGAAACCAAGCTCAACAATCTCTGGATGCGCAACAACCAACACATCACCAAATTTATTGTAGAGTTTAACCGCCTTGCCACTAGAGTCAATTGGGGCGATGCTGCTCTGTGTAGGAGTTTTTATACCAAGTTCCCTGACCACATTAAGGACATTCTTGCGACCTGGGACAAAGCTGACATGCTACTGGAACTCCAACAACTCACGCAAACCATCGACAGTCGTAATTGGGAACGGTGAGGCAAGGTCAACCATGCCACCACTTCCAACAACAACAACTCTGGTAATGGCAGAAAATCGGAAAAGCAAGAATCCCAATCCAACCAATTGCAGAAGAAGACAAACAACAACAGCAATAATTCCGCAGCTTCTTCCGCCAAACCTCAGTCCTCTGCGTCAAATTCCCGCAAATCTCCAGACATTTCCAACATACTCGGAAAAGACGGAAAACTAACTCAGCAGGAATGACAATGATGCATGGACTAGAACTTATGCAAGTTCTGTGGATGACCCAGACATATCGCAAAGGATTGCCCCCAGTCAACATCCCTCAGTGCTCAAGCAAAGGCCTGAGCAGCCTCTGCAACTCTGAGCAAACCCAAGTCCAAAGCTGACACCTACAGCTGCTACGGATTCAAAATAATAATAAGCAGCTCTGAGACCTCCGCACAGACACAGAGCTGCATTGATTCCATCTGTGCGTTTTCCAAGGTTCGACTCAACACTTTCACTCTTTCGCAATCTGATTCTCTTACCATACATTTAACTTCCAACATTTCTCCAAATACTAATATCCAAGCTCTCATGGACTCTGGTTCCACTCACTGTTTTGTAGATTCATTGTTTGCTTCTAAGCTTCTGCTGGAATTCCACAATGTTCTGCAGATCCTGCTAAAGATTTTCTATGGCACTTCTAATGTCATAATCTCACAGGCTATTGATATGCCAATCCATTTTTCATCTGGCAAAAATCAAGTTGTTGCTATGTATGTAACACCGCTTGATTCTAGCTGCTCCATCATGCTAGGACACAACTGGCTCACCTGCTAGAATCCATTGATTGACTGGGCATTGGGTAGTATATCGTTCTGCATTCCTCAGCAGCAAGATTCAATTCCAATGTCACTTTGCACAAAATCCGCTTCTGCAGTTTTCAGAACTCCGAAATCCATTCGCACAGACAGCCCTCCGACATCCTTGTAAGACTCACCAATTGACCTAGTCCCTGCCTCTGTGTTTGCTCACCTTTGCAAACTAGACAACGAAGAGATCTTTCAGTTATGCGTAATCCCAAAAGGAAAATCCACTTCAGTCATTGACGCTTCCCTAAATCCCAATCCAACAGCCAATCCCAACAGTGTTCCATCAGAATATCATGACTTTTCCAACATCTTCAGCAAGAAAGTGGAAATTCTTGCCAATCACTGACCATACAATCTCAAGATCAACTTGATAGAGGGAGAGAGTCCCCCCTTGGGAACTATTTATTCCTTATCTCCTGTTGAGCTAGAAACACTCCAAAAGTTCATTGATGAGGCTCTAGCCATAGGATTTGTCTGCCCTTCACTTTCTCCACACGGTGCTCTGGTACTATTCTCAAAGAAGAAATTGGGCAGACTCCGACTTTGTATTGATTTCCACGGTCTCAACAAAATCACAAAGAAAGACCAATATCTGCTTCCCTGACTTTCTGACTTACTGGAAAGCCCTGGAAAAGTGCAGATTTACAGCAAAATCGATCTCTGACATGCTTACCATCTAGTCTGCATTAAAGAGGGCGACAAATGGAAAACCACCTTCAGGACCTATTACAGCTCCTTTGAATGGCATGTTAGGCCCTTCAGTCTCACTAATGCACCAGCCACCTTTCAGCGATTTGTTAATGACATTTTGGCAACATGCTTGACATCTCTGTCCTCACCTAATCTGGGCCATTTGTTCCATCACTTTGTGCTCATGAGCACAAAATGATGATCCATAGGGAGCACTGCTAACCCATGGAACACCTTGTTTCATGTAAGCTATGTTCCATGGAGCAGCTGACATAAGGTGACTAATGTTGATGTGTCAGATTATGACTAATCAAGCTGACTAAGCACTCCGGAGGTCCAAAAAGACAATTTACAAAATAACTTTAATATGAAATACCTATATAAAATATTGACACACATGAGGAATTGAACCCCAAACATTCACTGCACAAAGGACACATAATCTGAAACCATTAAACTATACAAGCCTATTATAAAATTATGAATTAGATATACATATACCCAAGGCCACTACTCAAAATGCAATGCCCTTCATACTTTTGTATGTTGGATTCTTAATGGTATTCATTTTTATAATGAAACCAAAAGGCAGAGTGGATGAGAGTCTGAATAGTACCTGAATAGTGCCCTTTCCACTGGGGTATATGTATATCTAATTCACCAAGCACTTATAAGCTTGCATAGTGAAGTGGTTTATCACTCTGGTGTGTTTTAATATTTTATATGGGTATTTCATACCAAAGTTATTTTTGTAAATGGTCTTTTTGGACCTCCGGAGTGCTTAGTCAGCTTGATTAGTCATAATATGACACATCAATGTTAGTCACCTTATGTCAGCTGCTCCATGGAACATAGCTTACATGGAACAAGGTGTTCCATGGGTTAGCAGTGCTCCCTATGGATCATCATTTTGTGCTCATGAGCACAAAAATGATGGAACAAATGGCCCAGACTGCCTGCTGTCCTTATCTACCTGGATGACATCCTAATCTATTTCAACAACCTGGAAGAACACCAAGGACATGTTCACGAAGTCCTCCAACATCTCCAAAAAAACCAACTTTACGCATGATTCAACAAATGCAACTTTCACAAGACTACAGTGGAATATTTCAGATACATGCTCTCCCCAGAAGGACATTCAATGGCTAATGACAAGATCAAAGTAATTCAAGAATGGCCCAAACCAAGAAAAGTAAAAGATATCCAATCCTTTTTAGGTTTTGCGAACTTTTACCAACACTTCATTCACAATTACTCTGACATCACAATTCCACTTACCCAACTAACCCAAAAATCCATAACTTGGAATTTTTCCGATGAGTGTCAGAAAGCCTTTGAAACACTCAAAAAAGCCTTCACCACAGCTCTGATTCTTACACACTGGATTCCCGATTGTCAACTCATTGTGGAAACCGACACTTCTGACTATGCCCTTGTGGCAATCCTCTCCATTATTTCTCTGGAAGATGGCAAAATTCATCCCATATCCTTTCATTCTAGGACTTTCACCACCCTGGATTTAAACTACAATGTCCGTGACAAGGAATTACTTGCAATTTTTTAAGCTTTCAAGATTTGGCGACATTACCTCAAAGGTTCCGGTTCCACCATTGACATTGTAACCAACCACAAAAACCCAACATTACCTCAAAGGTTCTGGTTCCACCATTGACATTGTAACTGACCACAAAAACCTCAAATATTTCACCACAACCAAGCTTTTAACCCAATGACAAGTTTGATGGTCGGAATACCTATGCCAGTTTAACCTCGTTATCCAATTCCGACCCAGAAAACTCAGAACAAAACCGGACTCTTTAACTAGACGATGGGATGTCTACCCTAAAGAGGGGAGTAGCGACTATGCCAGCATTAATCTGGACAATTTCTGCCTGGTCTTCACTAATGAACAGCTGTCATTGTCCCTCCAAGCCACTTCACTTCACTTAACATTACAGTTCTCTGTGCAGTTAATATGATGGATTTTGAGAAACTTCACAAAGAAATCTGACAATCCATTTCCTCTGATTCTGCAGTTTCCAACTACCCTGCAAATCCTCCAAATCCCCATTGGTCAGTAGATCCTCAAGGACTTCTCCGACTCAACAACCGGATTTATGTTCCCAATGCTAATGACCTCCAACTCTGTGTTTTACAATATCTGCATGGTCATCAAATCTCCAGACATTTCGGTCAGAACAAGACTCTCAGCAATATCAGATGTAAATCCACATGGCCAAAACTCCGCGACTTCGTTATCTCTTATGTCAAATCTTGTACAACATGTATGCAATCAAAATCTCAGCGACATCGGCCTTACGAACTCCTCAAGCATTTACCGATTCCACCAAGACCATGGAATTCCATATCCTTGGACTTC
Organism: Ramaria rubella; assembly: GCA_015039355.1. Lineage (NCBI taxonomy): Eukaryota > Fungi > Basidiomycota > Agaricomycetes > Gomphales > Gomphaceae > Ramaria > Ramaria rubella. The sequence continues at coordinate 84,156 of MU134419.1, read as the reverse complement.
ATTGAGCCAATTCCACTTTCATTGGGTTTTGACAGCATTCTCATTATCATTGACAGACTCACGAAACAAGCCATATTCATTCCAACAGTCACAACGATCACTTCTCTGATGCTTGCTCAACTCTTCATTCTCCATGTCTTGTCCAAGCATGGTGTACCAACTCACATAACTTCCAATTGAGGTTTGGAATTTGTGTCTTCATTTTTCCGCACACTCAGAAAAGTGTTAGACATGAATCTCCACTTCACTTCTGGTTACCACCCCAAAGGCGACGGTCAGACTGAACAAACACACCAAACACTTGAGCAAAATCTCCGCATTTACTGTAATTATCAACAAGACAACTGGGCTGAACTTCTTCCGATTGCAGAATTCACCTACAACAATGCTCTGACCGCACCAATGGGAGTTTCTCCATTCTTTGTGAACAAAGGATACAACCCCGACATTTCCATACATCCCAAACGCAACCTAGTATCATCCCATGCAAAAGACTTCGCAGTTGACTTAGACGATCTCCACCAAGAACTCCAAAGGAGAATTTCTGACGTGCAATCCCAATATGAGGAACCTGTGAACAAGAAACATTGAAAACATTCTCCGGCCCCAGATTTCAATGTAGGCAACAAAGTCTTTGTCAAAGCCAAATTCTTCCACACAACCTGACCTACCAAGAAACTCACCGAAAAATACCTTGGACCTTTTGAAATCATCGCACCCGCAGGTACCAGTAATTGAGCTTTCATCCTCTGTTTATCCAACAGCATGCATGCTGTTCACCCATCCTTTCATGTCTCTATGTTAGAGCCTGTGACTCCAAACAAAATCCCAAACCGCATACAATCCTCGCCTCCACCTGTCATCATCAAAGGCAAACCCAAGTATGAAATCGACGAAATTCTGGACTCCAAGATAGACAATCGCCAATGTTGCAAGATACAATACTTGGTATGCTGGATGGGCTATCAAGGTACCAATGAAGAAACTTCGTGGATTCCCACTATGGATTTAGGCAATGCTTCGGAGATAGTTCAAGACTTTCACAAGGTGTATCCCGAGAAACCCGGTCCAATTCCGCCTTAAAACCTCTTATGTGTTATTTTTCTGTTTTCTCCTATATTTTTTATGATCACATTCTAGTTACATAATTCCACCTTTTCTAAGACATTCCGCCTCCTTCTCCTTTCCTGCTTTTAATTTCCAACGTTGTTTTTTTTTCCAATCCCTATTCCGATTCCGATTCCCATGTCTCATCCTTTTCAAATTCCATCATTCTCATCTCCAAATCCTGCTCCCGAAGCTGAACCATCTGTTGCACCCATCCAGTTAAAATCTGTGTCTCTTTGGTATGCTCCCACATGGAACTTGCATGGTGATTCACCGATTTCCGCAATTCTCAGATTTCCTTGAGCAACGCTCCCGCCACTCCATTTTCACTCCCTGTGTTCATACCCCTTGTGATTTCTTCCACAAATCCCAGATTTCCCAGGTGACGACATACTCTTTCATCCTCTGCACATTCACCACATGTCCTGTTTGTATCATTGGTAATCGGTGAACAGAATAATTCCCGAACCCAACATCTGGTGCAGCAGAACATTTCATGACTGATCCAAGTCTTCACAGACTGGTGTACTCTCCGACGCACGGTGTTTTCACTTTCCGCTTCATTTTTCCTTTTCCAATCTCAGTTCTCCACCTCCTTCCCGGCCTTCTTTTCATCCATCCTTTTCCGCTCCACCTTCCTCCGTACCAATTCCTCTGCTGTTCTCTGTCCCAAATCTGAAACTTCACGAATCTGTCTTTCCAAGTCCCTTTTGGACTCCAATTCATTTTCGGAAACAAAGTCTTCAACAGGTTTTATGGGTGACGTTGACATTGGGCTCAGAGGGGAGTAGAAATGAAAGAATTAGAAGTTTGGCAAGTCGAGCCCCACCCATCACCCTTATATCTTATCAGGGGTTCTCGCTTAATCACCAAACCAAACTTCCCATGCTAACCTTAGGCCTTGAGGGCTCGGCTTTAAAGAGGAGATACTGTTAGAACCCAGATTCATTCCCGCACATATTCTGCTTTTTCCGACATATTCTGATACATCTTCCGATCTTCCCCATTATTTCCAATCACCTCTGTTATTCCACTTATCCCTGTTTATCCACTCTTAGTCATTTCATCAAGATCTATATCTTCAGTCTTATGCCCATATCCATCATTCTGATTCTGTATCCATTCCGTTTTGATATTCTGTATATTTGTATCTTTCTGATTCAGACCATACTTCGTTATATATGACTCTCACATGTACTTTGTTCCTCAGTTCGAATATTGATCCACCTTGACTCAATATCTTCTCATCTAAGTCTCGTCCATTCTATCTCCATTCTCCAACTTCTCCGATATCTCCGACATTCCAAACTATCTGAAATACCCGGACATGAAGGATCCAAGAGGGCGCAACCTATAAGTTGAAGCCAATGTCCATACAATCCCGATTCCGAATTCCGAATTCTGACAACTCCGAAATAATCCGACAAGAGGAAATCGAGTTCATAACAGCCAGACACAACATCATGCTCACAACTCTGTTCTAGAAACATGCCACTAACTAAAATGTCACTCCAAGAAAGTTGTCAATATTGAATCAGTTTTAGTAAACCTGAAATTCAAGACTTTTTGTACACTGTATGTGCCCTATGTATTTCCTCTCAAGATATTCTCATTCTCCCCAAAATTACATCTGACACAGCCCTCTTTACCACACACCCCGACAGCTAGGAACTGACACACAACCACATCTTTAAAACACTCATGTACACTTAGACAATAGTGATGGCGATCCGGATAGGTTGTAATCGGGGAAACACCATAGAACGAAACGAGAGGGAAATGACAGTAGGGCCATATGCCCGCCATCACAACTCCCCCAGGCTAGATGAGCAAAACCATCGATTTAGTCTGTGCTTTACATAAACACATTGTAGTTTCCTACTTTATAATTGCCTTGGAAAAGCTTATATGCACAAGAAAGGTAATCGTTGGCCAGTTACCTGTATAAAGATGACCATACAGTTATGAATAAGCCTCGAGTCTTGCACGCATAGGGTCGAATTGAAAACATTTATTTTCTATAGGGCAAAAAATTCGTACAATCCTAAAACCCAGGAACAAGGAAACCCCTGGACAATGGTAACATTCAGAATTGGGAGTGATCACGCGGAGCAAGGAAACGTACTCGACGGCCCATGTTTCATCATCTGGAACACAAAAACCGTCGCTACTGGCTTGTGGGCTATCAAAGCCGGGGAAACATTGAGCCGAAACAAGGCCAAGATCGAGGCCCTGAAAAAAGTACAATAAATATAACGCATTATCACAAGCATGGCATGCTTACAGCGTCGATGTAGCAAGCCTCCTCTGTTTCATCATCTTGAAAGTTAAAGAACTTGAAGCCACAAGTACCCGACTCTGCTTCGCTGAAAGTCATAGGAGGCACCGTGAACGAGTTTGCTGTGGTATGTATATAGATTCAAGTTAGCAGGCCAGTAAGTCGATCAGATATATTGAATTGTACGGACGGAACTGAGCTTCCAAGGCATTTATGATGGTTTGACAATCGGAAGCAAAAGGTGCGTTTCCTGTGGCAGTATCGCAGAGGATCGTGCCTAAAAGGAAATACATAAGTCAAGGAAGAAATCATGGTGACGCAGCCGCATACAGTCGCTAGTACAAACGCTGTCCTGCCGTTTAAGAGGTCTCTTCGCCCGTGCAGCAAGCGGAGTGGTCGCCTTCGACGAAGTGGCGCATGATCTGGTCGTCACTTTGACTTCCTGTCCTCCAGCCTGAAGAGTACTCGTGCTAATAATGTCCCCTGAAGCACACCTCTCCTTTATGGAGGCAATAGAACGAGCTTTCCAGAGGGCATATGGTGTCAATCCCAAAGCAAAAGAGGTAGTAGGGGCAGTCGATAGCTCACCTTTCAGAGCAGAATCACCAAGGGTCGCAGCAGAAGCTGAGGCAATCCCAATGATGAAGACTGAGGCCCAAGTAAGCTTCATGGCAATGGTGAATAAAAGTACTCGGAGAGAGTTACAATAAGGATACGTCTGAAGTTTCTAGGTCTTTTATAACTTTATGAGAGGAATTACGGACCGAATTCCATACAAGTAAGCTGAAGCGGAGACTCATGAGATTCATACACAGTCGACTCAGCTTCTCAAAAAGGCGCGATGAACCAATGAGAAGTTAAACGCACATCAACGGCGCGAGGCGCGATCAGAGCCATGCTTCACAAAGGTCCAGATTCTTAGGAACCCGAATCGTCCCCTAGTAGGCTAGTAGTAGCGCAAAGTTCGTTAAAGATAAGCCTGGGAGCTACTGGCGATCCGGAAGGCTTGCGAACGCTGTGTCAAAAATCTGATTGCTCCTTCAACAAGGGCTCTGAGTTAAGGTGCTCCTGGCCCTGATTCAGATGTCACGTTGCTCAATATCAGCCTACGTATTGTGCGTTTGTCAAGATGCGAAGTATTTCGAATGACGTTTGGGCCAGGTCCAAACACGGAGCCTCGGATGCCGAGAGGCCGAGGAGTCTTGACGGCATTTTTCCAATGAGTTTCAATATTGCGAAACTCCACTTTTATTTCGAAGCTATATCTTCTGAGTTGTTAAAAAAATTCAAGCATATTATTTCGACCTCTGTTGGACATTTGAAAACTGCAGCGTCCTGCCTTCGGCTGGTGTCTTCCGAGCTAGGCGCACATGCATACTGGGAGATTCTACCGTCGTTTAGACTGTCTCAAATACTTCATGAGGTTCTGTTATCTCTGCCCCTTACTGATCTCACGTTAATCATAATTTGGTGCCTCTTCCAGATGCATGCAGCCGTACATAGTCCTTAATTACATAAATTGTGTAAACGACGCGTACACTCAGCAGTGCTAGGTTAGCAAACTTCGTGAGCAAGGAGGGTATATGCTCAGTTTTTGGAATACCACAGTCAATCTACATCCTCGATATACAAGAGTTGGCCCTGAAGATCGAATTTGCACTTTGCACACTGGGTTGCCTCGATTTCGTGAGCAACTGGACAACTACTGTTGATGATACGATGAGTGCAGCTCAGTCCACCCGCGGTTTACAAATGTCTCTGATCATACATACAAAGACACTCAGGGGCGCAAGTTTCCGAGGAAACCCTGGGAAAGCGGGCTCCTTGCGACATCACTTACTCACTGTGTTCACAACCTCTGATGACACGGAACTCTGATGGGCAAGTGCCCAATATTTTTACCTCACCGTGCCTCTATCTCTCCTAAATTTGGACATACGTAGAGGGGTGGTGAGTTGCTCAAATGTTGCGTGATTGATTCGGATGTTTCCTGAATCATGCCTTCAGTATACAGTGCACCGGAAATAAAGCTTTGCCGGAGTAGTCAAACTTGAAAAACATAAAGCTGCGAAAATATCTGGTGTGCGTTCACCTTTCCCAAGCATGTTCTCAACATCCAACGTTCATCAGGAACAACTGTATTCTCGGTGCAAAGGGTTCCATAACTTCAAAGACACTGGCGGCACCCTCAACGCCAGACGTCATTCTCTGTGAAGCTTCCACTGGCAGGGGTTGTGATCTGCATGTTTGGGTCCGACTCCCAAGTCACAGCCCCATTGAATATCCTAATGTACTTATATTGTATAGCTGTGTTGGCCGGAAGGTTGACGGTGACTACAAACCAATTGTTTGGTGTTGGGTATTGCTTAGGAGAAATGAATGTGACTTACTCGACCACGTGGGATAATTGGCAGCAGAAAGTAGAAGAGCTGTATTAGGAGACCAATTCTGGAGGGCATCAACACTCCCGGTTAAGTAGATGTTCTCTATAAGTCCACGGAAACATTTTAGTATTACTAGGACAAATGAATTGAAGAATGCACACCTCCGAAGACTGTAGTGGCTTGAACATTGAACGTGACGGCTACGGTACCCGAACTTCCACCACCACCCCCGCTTGAGCCGCAACTTGTTGTCAAGCCTTTCGCTCCCCAAGCATTGCTCACGATTCCAGCACGAGCTTGGAACGCCGTTAACGCTGAGGCATAGCTCCAAGTGAGGTCGACCGCGCTAACCGGGGTACCGTTACTCCTTGAAAATTGTTCTGCAAGTCCGCCCCCAGTAGGTGTGTACTCTTCCACAATAGCGACAAATCCGTCAGCGTATGCACTAATGGCGGATATAAGGGATGTATATGTGGATGATGACGATGCGTATGTCCCAACAGCAATGTTAGGCGAGAACTGGGAGAAGAAAGGCTGAGATAGACTGGTGACTGTGATGGAGCCTTGAGCTTTCCAGGTGACAAGGGATAGATATAGCTGTTCAGAGGCGGCTAAAGTTGCAAGATACCAAGGCTGAATGGAAAAGGAGACGCGTCAATTATTGTAACAAACTATATGAAAACGACTCACGTTCCCGCCCATGTAAGAATCTTCTTTGTATCTACCAGTTGCTGCTGCGACTCCCTCGCCTAGCCCTGCATTGATTGCGTACGTACTTCGGAAGGAATCTACGTAACTTTTATGATTGGCGAGTGCCTTGTCCGAACAAGGCTGGAAAGTCGTTGCATCGCATCCCGCAGTGGGATCAAACTGTGAAAACAAGACATTTAACGATTTTCACAAAAAAAGGACGATTACTAGTAAAATTCGCTTCACGTACAGTGTGAGTGGACTATGTCGCGATGGTAAGGTTAGTCACCAGAAAGAGAAAGAATATGCGGCCCTACCGCAAGGATAGTGTTAGCGTCTATACCGGAACGGCCTCCACCAGTGTTCGCTGAGTAGTAGAGTGAGTAGAATATAGTGGGAAAGGGGGGAAAAAGAAAACCTGTAATGTAAGATTGCGATGGGTTCCAGTATGACTAGCGTATTCAGTGAGTGATTTGACGAAGGCAAAGAAATCATACTGCACCTCTAAGAAACACAAAAGGTTTCCCGCCTGAGTGTTAAAGCCGCTAACCACGCCTGTCTGCCCAATAGTAGTAGCGAGCGTCGAACCTTCGCGTAAAGCACGGTGTTGGACCGCAGTTGTGAAAAAGGAGGAAGAGTCAACTTCTTCCCAGAGATCGAAGGTCGTTTGGTTCCAGTTGTTTTCCACATAGTTAAGATCGTTCTGAATGATTGGCCAGAGCGTTTGAGTTACGAAAGATTCGTTGTTTTGAGAAATCAGGTAATTGGCGAAAGTGATCATTGCGGTGGCGCGGAGTGCGGGGCCATCTGAACAGTCCTCCGGATCGTTAAAATCTATTTGTGACGTCTACAACCCATATCTAACCTCTTTGAGGTCTTCCCCAAGCGCCTGTGAAGGCTGTTTCGTCGATGTTGAACTTAGGTTCGCCTTAAAGACGACGTAGCGTGATCAATCAATTGTTATGAGAAGAAACGGGGATAGTGACCCACCTAATCCTCCCGTAGTGATTGTTCCAGAAGGATTAGAAACTTGCTGAATGATGGATTGAGACGTGATATAATTGTTGATCTGCCCTAGCAATGTGGTGTCTTGCCCTGATACATACTGGTCGATGAGTGCTTTGAAAACCTGCGAGAATAATAGACACAGTGAGAGAAATGGTCTGGACGAGTAAATAAGCTATCTCTCACCAGAGATGTGTCTCGAGTCCAAGTAAACAAGTAGTTGGGATTAGTGTTCGAGGGTGATGCAATGACGACGCCAGCCTTTGCGCCTTGAGATTTGGACCCGTTAGGTCCAATATTGGCCAATATTCCAGCTTTTGCGATGGGTGTTTCAGAAGTAATAAACGAGTCCACACTCTGCTGCTTAGACAGTGATATTAGAGAAACAAGAGAAATAAAGGCTGGTAAGAGACGCATTTCAGAAATTTAAACTTTCTGCCAGTGAGGAAGGATTCGCAAAACTCTCGGTTTCAAATGTTTGGGTGCTTTCCTACTTATAATTTGTGACACGGATGACGCCGTTCAGGATTAGATGTGTATGGCAGAAGTGCTGGCAGCAGTTTCACTTGCAATTGAAGGCGCATGGCGCAGAACTTCGACAAATTACGTGCACCCTAATATTGTGCACGGACCAGGGTCCACCACCCTCGTCGCTTTCACTTCGGAACTGTTTTCATCCCAAGTATCCAATCAACTGCTGCATGTCTTGAGCGAGACTAAGATGTTTCTATCACGAAGCTTAGGCTGCCTCGGGCCAGCCGGCAACCCCCAAGGGGTTTATTGCTTCCAGGTGCCAACTGAAGAAAGGCAAGCGATTTTCTACTATTAGGCCGTTATGCTGTCTGTAGGTTGAAATCATTTAATTAGTCCGAAGTGTTCATTATTGCATCCCACGGTCTTCTTGGCTCTGGCTGTTGGGGGTAGACCAGCTCGATTGGATGGCGATGACTCTAACGGGCCCTATCACTTCGCGATTCCAATATTTCTCTTGTTTAAGAACAAAGTCAATGTTTTCGTTGGTCTTTTTCAAAGGTAGCAAGCTGGCAAACGAAGGTTAAAACGATTGCGCATTGTCAATAGCTCTCACAACCTTTGCACGCCTGAAAACACATAGTTCCTTTGCCGCCTATGTACGACATCTGACTTCCTCATCACATCATATCCTTTAGAAATTCAACAGGGAGCCTATGAATCCGGCGTTCCCGACAGTATGTGCGATATGTATTGGACGAAGGGCAAATGGCTAATATGAGCGACGCAAATCCCGTGTATAGGTACGGTCTCACCACTATTTGTTTAAGCAGTGGCATGATGCTCTATACGATGTGATGGATTACAACCTGAAGGATTCCACAATATCGTGATTAATGGTTACTTCATTAAGGTCACCAGGAAAGGAATCAATCTGGAATTTGATATCATTGCACCGGGCAACATGAGGTTCCGCTGATCACAATGGACGCAGAAGACTGGAGTCACCTGAGTAACACTATTGTTCAGAGAGACTGCTGTAATTAAAGCCACCGATCTGGAAATGATGCACATATCTTAACGGGCGCGTTATATTGAAAGGACGTTATAATTTCTGGTTGTCTGGCTACTGAAGAACAAGGCGGGATACACACTTTTAACTCGGTTTTTTTTTGGGGGGGTAATGATGAAAAATCAAACCAGCGCTGCAGCGAGGTGAGAGCGCAGTCCGACTTCTATAATCTACAACTAGTCCCCATCTCCAAAAATGACGTTGCGCGTATGTAGGTCCTCCGGGTGCATCGGGTTGGGAGGTATCGAATCGTCAAAAAGCCGGATTCCTCGAGATTTTACTGGAAAGGGGTGTCTAGCTGCTATCAGTCAAATTTGTTATTACATGCACCATGCTGAAATATAGGTATACGTTTGGAAAGGCCCACGAGTTCTTCTGGAAACCATATATATACGTTCCCCCCATCTGGCAAACCGAATCATTGGATTGCCATCTGGGGGACTCCAGTTGCACGGTCTGATAATTTGATTCAGAATGTGTTGAAGCCGTCGGGTTTACATAACTCTGGAAAGTAAACAAAATTCGGAGAGCATCGTTAGCTCATGACAGTGTTATTACTTGCGATAGGATTCGGATTCTTTTGGAACAGTATCTCGTAAACCCGCCACCCTATCAAGTTTGAACTTTGAAGGCGCTTGTTCTCAAGCTGCAAGGGAGTGAACGCGCATTTCCTCCTGTTCGTTTTGTTCCACGATGTCTTACAAGAGTATGAGGGGCCTCGAGGAAAAAGGGAGGTGTTGGTGAGTGTCTTTTTTTTCAGAGCATTTGTTATACTCAGAGATTGTATTCTTCAAGAGAAACCACTGGAGGTTCATAACCGAAGGCCTGACAGACTTGGGAGGACGATATACGATTATAACCCCATATCACTAACAGTCATGTTTGTCCCGATGTGTAGCATATATATATATTACAGCCCCATTAGTTCTGGAAACAACCTACTCCGTCTGTCCGAGCGATTTACCGGCCGGTGTCGACGCATCCAGGATAGCGTAGATGATATGTCCAGCTTATTTCCAGTAGATAGTATTATGAGCAAGGTTATATATGGAGAACCGGCTTCACCTCGATTATCAAAACTTGGAACCGAGTGTAGACCGTCCTGATTGCATTTCTAGACGGTGGAACTCAATACGAATGGAAAATCTTATACCTAGTCCATCATCCAAGAGGTGGAAACCTATGTTTAAATGCAATGGGATTATTCACATTGTCATATCGACAACACAGACCGTAAGCGTGATCCACCAATACAATGCAGAAGTCTAATTTCAATACGAAGGCAGGTGAATGGCAGAAACTTCACTTGTTAGAGGAAATACAAAGATCGAAGAATTTGAAGAACAGAAGCGACGACGTATCAGCACATTCGAGGTAGGTGAGGCACATTCCGGAAATCTTAAAAGGCTATTAATTGGTAGGTATACTGGACTGTAATAAAAACACACCCAAAAACACACATGAAGGTGAAAAACATTTTCAAACTGCAAGCGGATGTTTGTACATCTCGGAATCTGCATCCATCACTACTTTCTCAGGTCCTCGTTGGCTGCCCGTGTTGGATTCGACCACTTGTGTGATGCGAACCGATGTTAAAGGATATCGCGGTTCTGCCCGCGTGTTACCGATGGAGGCTGGTCTGAACAACGAGACGTTATTTCTTTGTTCACCGAGCCCAATTCCGAGTCCAATTCGAACGATGATAAGGCTGAAGACAATCCCCTTGATGCTCTGTGAGAGGTTACCTGATAGTATATCTCACTCCGACTCACCACTAACGGATTTGTCTACCAAGAAACATGACATGGAATTTAGACAATGAAGGTGACCTCATAACGGAGCTTACCGCGTCAAGTTCTGGAAACTGTACGTTGGATCGGGCAAGAAAACTGAAGAATGTAACTGCCATGCCTAGGCTTCGAAGGAAACATTCTGTGATGAGGTTGTAGCACCCCTCGTTGAAGAAGGGTCACACCTGTATATTGCAGCACTCTCGACAATTATCACGATAGTGGACTATATTTGAATTAGCCCCGGCGTCAGCCCGCTTATAAATGATCAACTCACTGTTAAATCGGAATGTCCGAGAACTCTCATTGCCCTGTTATGCCTCCATATACGAAAACAGATCATAACTGACGTTTTAAAATTAATGACTGGAAGACAACGATGGTGCCTCTGATTTGAGTCGCTCACCTGTTGCATAAACGTTCGTACTGGGATGAATTAAAGTCAGACCGATCGTGATTTGATCTGATCTTTTAGTCACGCACGCAAGTGTTGTAGCAAAAGTAGTAGCAATCCAAGTGGCACTAGCACCATGGAAAGGAGCGACGCCTGGAGACAATTGGCTGAACTGAAAGGTAGCCGCAGTCCCAGCGACTGCAACATCTCAATAAAATGAGGCAGTTTATTAACTGCACAGACAGCTGCTCACCTAGACATGCTATGACTGAACAAACTGTGGGTATGATGATCCAATGATTACGGGCCCAGACGATGTATAATCGCCAGACCTGCGCCGGTTTTTTCAAAAGTGCAGATCATTCAGATGAAAGAAGTGAAATACCATAATGACATCCGCTGTGAGAATCGTTGCAACCAATAGTCCGGACTTGATGACGTTTTTGGTCTCGGAAAGATTGCTGTAATATGCAATCGGTCCCCCATCTATGTCCCGAAATTTGATAAATGCGTCGAATGCTCGTGCGACGTTGAGGATCCAATGCTGTTATCTTGCTGTCAAACCCGGCTTTACGCATATTGAATTGACGTACCGCAGTCAACATGCAAAATATCAGGATAGAGGTAGCTAGCATAGGCTTATTGATCTTGGTTTTATTGCGAGTGCTATCTCTGTGGCGACGGAATACAACAACATAGATGCATGCTGTAAAGAGGACGAGATAGGTTCCTATTTTGATGTGATTGATATTGGTCAGAATAATCAACACAGCTAAATTGCGGAACGCTACCGTAGAAAAGGGACTGGACAGCCAAACCCGCAAGGGAAGCCGATGCAATATCAAGCGTCATTGGGGGCCCAAAGTAAAGGTATGGTATGATGTGTAAGGGGATGACACTAACGGACCTGGCAGCACTTATATTTGCTTTTGAGCCCATAAGCAAGGAAGCTCCAAAAGTCTTATTCCGAGTGTGACCTATCACATTCGCTACAAGTACGAACGAAAGCAAGAGAACGCACTTCACTCAGAGTGGTGTATTTCAATGAGAACGTACCAATGCTTAGTCGGTAAGAGGTGCAATTGAAGCAGCAGATGTGGTACTTGCGGCGTCACGGCATCAACATGGCTTCTTCAGATATTGCATATTGTAAACCTAACATTGAACACATGCATAACTGTGTTTAATTTGGCATCAAAATCTGTCAATAATTACATGCGGCTCAGCCAATGGTAGGTGCAGGATACTCTGACATTTATTACTGACCACGTTGTCAACGCCGAGGGAGTGACTAAAAGCATAGGTGAGAGTATTTTCCTCGGAGGGTAATTGGTCAAAACTTTGCGTGGCGGCCAAACGCGTGTGACCTGCAGGCGCAGCGTGTACATCATTGTCAAAGTCTTAGCAAACTCACACTAGTTGTAAAATGACAGGTGGAAGTAAAAGCTTCTTACCATTGGTTTCCATTGGCCACCACCGAAATCGACGGTTCGTAGGAGAAAGGTTCCGTTGGGAAACTGCTTGAAGACTTCTAGCTCCGTTGTGGTATCTGCAGAAACCTCGGAGATGTGCTACACCGCATTACAAAAATGAAAAGTATGTTATTTCCATGCTACACACGCTGCATGCAAGATTAAGAAGGCTAAGAAAGAGTGAGGTCCTCTCTGGAACCCTTCTCATGGTAGGGCTCAAGCGCGTTCTGATCATGAGATCTGTTGTCCACAAAATAATAAAAAGAAATTTCGAGACTCAGGTCAATGATGGACCTGTGGTAGTTATTAATGCAAGGTTGGTCGAAGGAGATTTGTAAAAGGAATAGAGTGAAGGGAGTGGCCGGTATGTCAGTAAGAATATCCAAATATGAAGATTGTCCTGCCAGAGGAAACGTTGATGCGGTTGGAAGAATCTCATAGAAGGTAGAAACAAAAAGGAGAAGTGGCGTCAGGAGGAAAAGGCTCTTCAAAAGCCATTGATTCTTGGCCATTAAGGGTTCGAAACGGATCGATGTCGGATGAAAGTATAAATGACTACTACTCAGGATAGTATAATGGAGACGAAAGCTGGTCTCCAGCATCGGATAGAATTTCGGCACTAGCATGGATGTTGTCTGTTGTCAACAAGTGAAAGGTCGGAGGTGGAATGATCTTTGCGCGTTGGTTGGGGAGGTCACGGACGGGTGGTAGCTATTCGGGACCAGTGGCGCTTTATGCTGTTGGTTTACTAGACCATATAGTAAATCTCAGCCTTGATTTGGAGCCAAATATTCATGGTCTTTATATGGTTTGTTTTTGAACGAGTTGAACTTGAAGTTGTGCTGTTGTCGTGATCCGCCTCAGAAGGGTCAACGACGTCTGACATGTGAACTCCCTCTATTCTCTTGGTCTGCCACTGCGTCGTTTGCCTTTGAAATTAAAGTGTCCCCGAGGCACATTTGGTTGAAGATCTACTCACGTCTTACATTTATAATCCAGTCCGGGTTGATCTGTCCACTTCACGGCATGTGTGACAGATGAAAAGGGGATGGCTGTAGACAGTGGGCGTTCCGAGACCAATAAAGAATTGCTGCGCAGTGCGGGGTAACAGCCATGAACATGGTCGGGTTGAGCCAACGTTTCGTCACACTCGATATCGTCACGATGTTACGGAGCCAAAGAAGTCACGCACCCCCCACGTTTTCCTCACACCACCAACGCAGCACATCGTCCTCCACGACGGTCTGAGAGCCTGAGACGATGTCGCGGGGTCCAGATCCTTTCGCAGGCAAAAGGTATTATGATGACGGTGATGTGGGCGGCGATGCCTACGACCGCAGGCTCTCGGATGGCAGCGCCCCTGGCGAACGATATTATGACAAACAAGGAACGTACGATTCATACGGTGAGTAGGGGGCTTCGTCGTGCTTTGCGTTCTCATTAGACCACACTCTCTGCAGCCCAGAAACGAGACGGCGACACCGATTCAGAGGCAGATGCCTACGGCCAACGCTACGCACCTTCACCATCTGCAGATTATCTACCAACAAGCACGACAGAGTTCCAGGGTGGCCCTACCCGCGAACCGTATGCGGCGTGGACCGTGGAACGCCAAATACCCCTGTCCAAAGAGTGCGCAGCTGTGGCTCCTAGTATGCGTTCGTCTACTCACTCTGCCGCAGAGAAATAGAGGACATATTCCTCGACCTTACCCAAAAGTTTGGTTTCCAGCGAGATTCGATGCGGAATATGGTGCGTAGCTTGTACTTTTGCACACACTGCCGCTCACCTTCCCGCAGTTCGACTTCCTCATGCAGCTCCTCGACAGCCGTGCCTCGCGCATGACGCCGAACCAGGCCCTGCTCACGTTGCACGCAGACTATATCGGTGGACACCACGCCAACTACCGTAAGTGGTACTTCGCCGCCCAGCTCGACCTCGACGACGCCGTCGGCGCGACGCAGAATCCCGGCCTGCAACGCCTCAAAAGCGTCAAGCTCGGTGCTGGGCCCCGCTCGAGCTCGGAAAAGTCGCTGCACTCGGCGCACGAGCGCTGGCGCCAGGCGATGAACAATATGAGCCAGTACGACCGCCTGCGTCAGATTGCACTCTACCTGCTCTGCTGGGGTGAGGCTGCGCAGGTGCGCTTCATGCCCGAGTGCCTGTGCTTTATCTTCAAGTGTGCGGACGACTACTACCGCTCGCCCGAATGCCAGGGGCGGTCTGAGCCTGTGCCCGAGGGACTGTACCTCCGCGCCGTCATCAAGCCGTTGTACCGTTTCATTCGGGACCAGGGCTACGAGGTTGTCGAAGGCAAATTCGTGCGTCGAGAGAAAGACCACGAGGCAATCATTGGGTACGACGACGTGAACCAACTGTTCTGGTACCCGGAGGGGATCGCACGGATCATTCTCAACGACAAGGTGTGTCTTTATTATGCTAATGTCGCAGCATGTCCTCATGATGATGTGGTAGATGCGCCTTGTGGACGTGCCTCCCGCGCAACGGTTCATGAAATTCGACCGGATCGATTGGAACCGTGCGTTTTTCAAAACGTACTTTGAGAGGCGGTCGGCTTTGCACTTACTCGTGAACTTCAACCGGATCTGGGTCATACACATCGCGATGTACTGGTTCTACACTGCCTTCAACTCGCCCACGATTTATCGCAGAGGCAGCGCGCCGAACCCAACGCCTGCAATGACATGGTCCGTGACGGCACTTGGTGGTGCCGTTGCCACGATTATCATGATTCTCGCCACGCTCATCGAGTTTTCCTATATCCCAACCACATGGAATAACACCGCACATCTTACTCGTCGGCTTCTCTTCCTATTCGTCGTCCTCGCGCTCACAGCTGGACCCACGGTCTATATCGCCATTGCCGACAATACGAGCCAGCTACCCCTCATTCTCGGCATCGTGCAGTTCTTTATCAGTGTGGCTGCGACACTGCTGTTCGCGATCATGCCCTCTGGTCGTATGTTTGGTGATCGCGTTGCAGGAAAATCTCGTAAATACCTTGCCAGTCAGACGTTCACTGCGAGTTACGCGGATATGGACCGTAACTCCCGGATCGCATCGATTATGCTCTGGGTGCTAGTCTTCGGCCTCAAGTTTACCGAGTCCTATTTTTTCCTGACGTTGTCTTTCCGGGATCCCATTCGCGTCATGGTTGGCATGAAGATACAGGGGTGCAACGACAAGTACTTTGGGAACGCCCTTTGTCGAAATCAAGCTGCGTTCACGCTGACGATTATGTACCTTATGGATCTTGTCCTGTTCTTCCTGGACACCTTCTTGTGGTATGTCATTTGGAACACGGCCTTCAGTATCATGCGATCGTTTTCGCTTGGGCTGTCGGTTTGGACACCTTGGGCGGATATTTATACGCGGCTGCCAAAGCGAATTTACGCAAAGATCCTGGCAACAGGCGACATGGAGGTCAAGTATAAACCAAAGGTGCGTTGATTGCAGCTAGAGAACCCATTATATGCTCACTATACTCCAGGTCCTAGTCTCGCAAATATGGAATGCGATTATCATATCCATGTACCGCGAGCATCTACTTTCCATCGACCACGTGCAGAAGTTGCTTTATCACCAGGTCCAATCAGACACCGATGGTCGGCGTATCCTACGTGCCCCACCCTTCTTCATCTCGCAGACCGATAAGCATTTCAAAGGCGAGTTCTTCCCGCCCGGCAGCGAAGCCGAACGCCGCATCTCTTTCTTCGCCCAGTCCCTCACCACCACCATTCCGGAGCCCCTTCCCGTTGATTCCATGCCTACCTTTACGGTACTCACGCCCCATTACTCGGAGAAGATCTTACTCTCCTTGCGTGAGATCATTCGTGAGGAGGACCAACACGCGCGCGTGACGCTCTTGGAGTACCTTAAGCAGTTGCATCCTGTGGAGTGGGATAACTTCGTCAAGGACACCAAGATGCTTTCGGATGAAACTGGTGGCGGGAATCCGTTTGCGGGCGACGAGAAGACGAGCAGCAAGGTTGATGATCTTCCATTCTACTGTCTTGGATTCAAAAGCTCGTCCCCGGAGTACACGCTTCGCACACGGATTTGGGCATCGCTCCGTGCGCAGACGCTCTATCGCACGGTGTCGGGTATGATGAACTACAGCAAGGCCATCAAGCTGCTGTACCGTGTAGAGAATCCAGAGGTGGTGCAGATCTTTGGCGGCAACACCGATAAGCTCGAACGCGAGCTCGAACGCATGGCGCGGCGCAAGTTCAAGTTTGTCGTCTCGATGCAGCGGTATTCCAAGTTCAACAAGGAGGAGCAGGAGAACGCCGAGTTCCTCCTGCGCGCGTACCCGGACCTACAGATTGCATATCTCGACGAAGAGCCCGGGCGCGGCGAACCGAGACTCTTTTCTGCGCTTATTGATGGCCATTCGGACTTTGACCCGCAGACGGGCAAGCGACGGCCCAAGTTCCGCGTTGAGCTCCCCGGGAACCCGATTTTGGGTGACGGTAAATCAGATAACCAGAATCATGCGATCATCTTTTACCGTGGAGAGTACCTCCAGCTTATCGATGCGAACCAGGACAACTATCTCGAGGAGTGTCTCAAGATCAGGAATGTGCTCGGCGAGTTCGAAGAGTACAACATGTCGAACCAGAGCCCTTATGCAACGTGGGGACACAAGGAATTTAAGAAGGCACCCATAGCCATCGTCGGTGCGCGTGAGTATATATTCTCAGAAAATATCGGTGTTCTCGGAGACGTCGCTGCTGGGAAAGAGCAAACATTCGGTACACTTGCGGCACGTACCCTCGCGTGGATTCATGGCAAATTGCATTATGGACATCCTGATTTCTTGAACGCGATCTATATGAACACTCGCGGCGGTGTGTCCAAGGCGCAGAAAGGATTGCATCTTAACGAAGATATCTTTGCGGGTATGAATGCGTTTGGACGTGGTGGGCGGATTAAGCACACTGAGTACTACCAGTGCGGAAAGGGCCGTGATTTGGGCTTTGGGACAATCCTCAACTTCCAGACCAAGATTGGAACAGGCATGGGTGAACAGATGCTTAGTCGCGAGTACTATTACATGGGCACGCAATTGCCTGTGGATCGGTTCTTGACGTTCTATTACGGCCATCCTGGATTCCACATCAACAACGTAAAGCGCTATACATCTTTCTCACTATTTCCCATGTTAACGCGCTGCATAGGTTTTGGTCATCCTTTCCGTGCAGGTATTCATGGTTGCCCGTACGTTAGTATCCTTGCCATCTTGCGGCGTACTGATCCATGCTCCCGATAGTGGTGTTTCTAGGAACCTTGAACAAGCAGTTGACGATCTGTCAATACAATTCGGCAGGCCAGTTTATCGGTGGACAGCCAGGTTGTTACAATTTAGTGCCCGTGTTCAACTGGATCCGACTGCGTATTATCAGTATTCTCTTGGTATTCTTCATCGCGTTCTTGCCATTGTTCATGCAAGGTCAGCACTGTTGCCACTCTTTGCAATGTCCATGCTAATCCGGGCTGCTTAGAACTTACCGAGCGTGGAACCGTCCGGGCAGTGATTCGTCTAGGCAAACACTTCATGTCTTTATCCCCTGTCTTTGAGGTGTTCTCTACGCAAATTCAGACTCATTCCATTCTCAGCAATCTCACATTCGGTGGCGCGCGATATATTGCTACTGGACGAGGGTTCGCTACTTCACGTATTTCATTTAGTATCCTCTACTCGCGGTTTGCGGGACCGAGTATCTACCTCGGAATGCGTACGCTCATCATGCTACTTTACGTCACAATGGCCATCTGGATACCTCATTTGATCTACTTTTGGATATCTGTGTTGGCGCTCTGTGTCGCACCGTTCCTCTTCAACCCACACCAGTTCTCTTTCACCGACTTCGTCATTGACTATCGGGAGTACTTGCGATGGATGTCGCGTGGTAACTCGCGCACACACGCCAATTCATGGATTGGCTATTGCCGTCTTTCACGGACAATGATCACCGGTTACAAGAAGAAGCGTCTTGGGCACCCTTCCGAGAAGCTTTCTGGTGATGTACCACGAGCTGGTTGGAGGACGGTCATATTTTCTGAGGTGATTGCACCCATTGCTCTGGCAATTCTCTTGTACGTATCATTGTCACCCTTAACTGTTGTTCGTTTCTCACTTTGTGTATGCAGCATCGTTGCATACGCATTCGTCAAGTCTTTCCCACAGCCCGACGGAACTCAGCCAGCTAGCCCTCTTGTTCGCATTGCCATCATTTCTTTGGGCCCCATTGTGTGGAATGCCGCTGTCTTGTTGGTCTTGTTCCTGGTCTCTTTGTTCCTCGGCCCGATGCTTGACACCTGCTGCGCCAAATTTGGTGCAGTGATGGCATCGTTGGCACACTTCTTGGCTGTAGTTGGAATGATTGCGTTCTTCGAGTTCCTGGTATGTGATTTGTCAAAGTCATGGATAGGCTTTGTTTAACATATCTGCAATAGTGGTTCCTGGAGCTGTGGGATGCGTCTCACGCCGTCTTGGGTGTAATTGCCGTAATTTTCATTCAACGTGCAGTACACAAAATTCTTATAGCGGTCTTTCTTTCCCGCGAGTTCAAACATGACGAAACCAACCGGGCATGGTGGACAGGGAAGTGGTACGGACGTGGTTTAGGCGCCCATGTGATATCCCAACCTGCAAGAGAGTTTGTCGTCAAGATCATTGAGCTCTCTTTGTGGAGTTCCGATTTCTTACTTGGGCACTTCCTGCTCTTCATGATGACGCCACCGGTGTTAGTTCCTTATATTGACCGATTGCACGCTACCAGTGAGTAACTCGCACTTTTATGTTGAATTATGCTCATTCAGGCTTGTGTTTGTGTTTCTTGTAGTGCTCTGTAAGTAATGCATACCAAAGAGAGCGTTTTTTACTAATGCTTCTGTGTTATCAAGTCTGGCTACGCCCGTCGAGACAAATCCGTCCACCGTTGTACTCATTAAGACAAAAGAAACAACGTCGAACAATTGTAAGCGTCAGATATACGCAAATATCGGTGCTAACTCGGATATTAGGTTGTGAAGTATGGCATCTTGTATCTCCTTGTTCTCGTCGCCTTTGTCCTTCTAATCGCTCTTCCCGCGGTCTTCCGAGGTCAACTTCACCCACATTGTTCCTTCTGTTCATCCATTTAGAGCTGGCCCAAGATGTACTCCGTGTAGCCTCCGTTTGTCTTTACGTCACGAACATTGACTAGGTAAATATGGACCTACTTAGTCTCGTGTTGCTGTCATTTTCCTTAATCTCTCGTACTCTTGTCTCTTCTTTCCATTATGACGAATCCTGTCCTATCTTGTATATGCTACCCCAATATCAGACATACGGACGCGACGACGTCCACCACTATTACCTGGGCCTGCACGTCCTAAACGGAGCATGTATAACATCGATACATTTCTCCAGCTATTATCTAAACCTTGCGGTAAGCATGCCTCCACTATTCTACCTATTTCGATTTCATAACTCCGGCTTGGATATGAGTCTATGTCGAGTGCACTGGCGTTTGAATGCTGCTGGAGGTGATCGATGACTTCATTGCAACTTCCAGGGGTACCGTTCTTTATGGAAAGCCTAACTATCACGCTCTGTTCCGAGTAATTTGATCGTTATGTAAGCAGTCCGGCTGCGTTAGGCATGTCGGCGGCGAAGGTAGGACCCCGCCGACCGTAATGCTGACTTGCGTTATAGTAGTTGTATTATGTAATGCATGCACCATCTGGGTGCCTCCACTCCAGAGTGCAATAATTCATTCATTTCTGCATGTAATCATGTAGTTTCTTTTGGAGATGATTATGATAGATATTTACTAGTGCCTATATAATATAATATCTGTGATAATATGCCTAAATAAAAAATAGCCTTCCAGAAGTGCATACATGCTCATGACCAAATTTCTGAGGGAATGAGTGCATCCTATCCCCTGTAATTTGATTATGAGATAGATGTATGATCTATATAAAGCATGGAAATTTGTTTGAGTCTTTTATGGCCCTTATATTCTTGATAGCACCTCCACAATTATTCAAGCTGTTTTGCTCTTGCTGAACAAGAGCTCTGGTAAGACTGGTGAGAATGTAAAATACTAAGGAACATCATGATGCACTATATATATTATGTATCCATTGCATCCCCAAATTTCAGGAGATAGAATGTACTCATTCCCTCAGAAACTTGGTCATGAGCATGTATGCACCTGTAAGGGGAACCCCTGAGAGATCCCTATGACTCCACATTCCTTTATTTTTCCATCAGTTTTATCTATTCTTCCTCATTTCCCCTCCTCTGCTCCCTATCTTTCTTATTCTCTTCTCGGCGCTTGGGGCCGTTTAAGCGCCCATTAGTCAGCATGCTCACATATGCAAGAGCATGTGCTCTTGCATATGTAATCATACTGCTGGTTATTTCGGAGTTATTCCCTCATTAGGCAGTTACTTTGGCAGTGGGAACCCTAGGCTTTTCTCTTTGGATTCCCCACCTGCCAGATGTATCTATGTATGTAGCTTCATGTACACTTATATACCTTTGGATTCCCACCTGCCAGGCTATAGTGTGATATTCCAAGCCTTGGAGGTTGCCCTTATAGCACCTGTTAGAACCCAGATTCATTCCCAGCTTTTTCTGCTTTTCTCTGATATATTCTGATTCGTATTTCCGACTTCCTCCACTCGTTTTTTACTTATCTCCTGTAAGGGGAACCCCATTTCATGTGGTTCTACACTTCTCTATTATCTCTTCTTCCTATCTATTCTTCCCCCCATTATCTCCCTTCCCCCTATCTTTTCGTTCAAGTTCACTTATTTAAGCACCCGGTTACATAATGGGATTGGATTCCAATCCCATTACATAACTTGGCATCCATTCTCACTCACATAAGCACTTGTGTTACGTAACGGGATTTAAGCACTTGTGTTATGTAATGGGATTGGAATCCAATCCCATTATGTAATCACAGTACGTCCCGGCGCTTATTTGCATACTCCTTTAGGTAGTTATCTTGGCAGGGGGAACCTTAGGCTTTTCTCTTCGGATTCCCATCTGCCAGGTGTGTATCCTTGTATGTAGTCTTCTGTGAGCTTATATATCTTCGGATTCCCATCTGCCAGTGTTCAGTGTGACATTCCACTTCCCCTGGAGGTTGCCCTTATATCTCCATCCCATCTATATTTAGTCATTTTCATCAAAGATCTACATCTTTGGTCTTATGTCCATATTTACTTCTACCCCGATCCCGTATTTGCTCTGTTTCGGATTTCCGTATTTGTATCTTTCCGATTCGGATTATATCAATTTGTTATATACGACTCCTCCATGTACTTGTTAATCAGTTCGAATATTGACCCACCTTGACTCGATAACTTCTCACTTCTGTCTCTAAGTCTTATCCGACTCTCCAATCTTGTCCGACTCCTCCGACATCCTGACCTTCTGAAATACCAGGACACGAATATTATCCAAGAGGGCGCAACCTATAAATTGAAGCCAAAGTCTATACATTCCGATTTCCAACTTCAAATCCCGAACTCTGACATTCCGACAAATTCTGACATCCGACAAGAAGAAATCTAGTTCTTAACAGCACTCCTGGAAGGCTCTTTTTTTATTTAGGCATATTCTCATGGATATTATATTATATAGGCACTAGTATATATCTATCATAATCATCTCCAAAAGAAACTACACTATTACATGCAGAAATGAATGAATTATTGCACTCTGGAGTGGAGGCACCAGATGGTGCATGCATTACATAATACAACTACTATAATGGAGGTCAGCGGTCGGCGGGGTCCTACCTTTGCCGCCGACATGCCCAACACAGCCGGACTGCTTACATAACGATCAAATCACTCGGAACAGAGCGTGATAGTTAGGCTTTCCATAGTTCTTGCCTGCTGATGATAACCACTTGCGGCAAGCATTAAATTGTATCAGAATCAATTCATAAGTTACACCTTCACGGCAATTTCGTAGTTCCAAATTGTTGCTGAAGGAGCGATATAGTATACATACATTGTCCAATAAAAATTCATATGCTACAATTTTGATCACCTGTAGGGCGTCAATATGTAATCACACTAGACTGGGACACCACATGTGTGGTCCAAGTCTAAGCTGAGGTGCTCTTGCAATGGCTCTATTCTGTGGGTTATTCCAGAGAAAAATTGTCAACAAGTAACCTAAGGACTGCTAACTTACATGAGCTGTGACCGGGCAACGTGACTGCTGCTGGTATACCGGCGTTCCACTGGCAGTCACTCGTGCACACCGGCTCCATGGCCATCGACATTGGCCAACAAAAGAGAATGGTGGTTTGGGGTCACTAACAAAATTTGTTCTATATTATTTTAGAGTATTTATGGTGTATCTAAAATTGGATGTAAGGCTCAGTAGCATGTTGTAATAATTGATAAAATATTTGATTGAATATTTTTTTATGGAGCATGGAGCTATGTATGTGGCAGGTATGTAGGCATGCACAGCATTAATGGTGTTACTGTAAGTGTAATAAGGTATGAGACAGCCCTGGAAACAAATGATTATGAGTTGGCAATACCACTTTATTTGTCAAAGTCATTTTTGTATTTCTTGCTCTCCACTCAAGCAATGAAGAGAGAGACATCAAATCACTAAGTATATACAGTAATGACCCTGTATCTATATATAACTCACTACACTATTTGATGTGCCTTGAAGAACCTGAAAACCTCTGGAGCTCTCTCTGGAAGAGGGATCTGCACTGCAGGCTCATAAGTGGCATAGAACATTGGAATAGGTGAAACAAAGATAATAGAGGCTCTAGAAACACTTACAAGGCCAATGGGGTGCTCAGGGGACACAAGAAAGTGTGGGGAGGAGAAGAGGGAATAATTAGTACCCAGAGCAAAATTCAGGCAAATTCGTGACATAGAACTCATGGATTATAAGTAAGCAATGATGGGAGAGTGTCATTAACAAGCAAAACAAAGGCTGGGAGTGGCAATGAGCATAAATGCACTCTCTGACACCTTCCAGCTGTCAATATGCTTTCCCTTTGGACACAGAGTTCTAAAGACAGTACAGGAATAATATTTATTGTCAATATGGCATAGATTAGATGGGTCAGAATGATCATAATGGCAAGGAATCACTGGTAAGGTGGTCTAGATGGTGTCCATGAGTACCAGCTGTTGATTGAACAAGCTTCAGTGGATGGAATATTTCATAGAACCAGCCTGCCAAGTGTAAGGTAATCGTACAATTTTACGGTTTGTCATCGACTGACAAATCACCAACAAGCAACCATATCATATGGTTACTTATATTATCTTTTATCACCTTTGTCATTTTCTGTATCCTCATATACTGAGATCACATATCTGAATATCCTGAGGTTCCCCTTTAAATAGCCTTAGCTAGTTAGATACTAGCTAGTTTTTCTTTCACCTCTGCTAGTCAGAACAGAGTATATTCGAACAGTTCTACTACTCGTGCGATATCTACTCGGAAGCGAAACTCTACGTGTGTGGAGACTACGCAGCTAAGTTGCGCTCTCCTTACACCAAGCTAAGTATATTGATGGGCTAACTATCTATGTTGTTCTGAAATTTTTTCCTGATTTTTAGAGAATATTTGAAGCTTATGTGTGAGCTCACTGCTGCTGGCAGTGCTGGCAAGGGGCTGTATGTTAGTTGGGGTTTGTTTAGATAATTCTCTATTGTTGTATGAATTTTTTGCATTTTATTTTCATATTTTATCTTAATTTATTGGGCTGGAATTGCCTCAGAGGTGAGCTCACTGTTGGTGACAGTGCCGGCAGGTTAATGTGATGTGGGTACATATTCTTGGACCATAGTCATTTCTCAGTAAAATGATGTATATACAATTTATCTGGTATTTTTACATGCAGTATTAATGGAGTTGTCGTGCTCATCATCTGCAACAATGAGCACGATGGCCATGGAGCCGGTGTGCACGAGTGACTGCCGGTGGAACGCCGGTATACCAGCGGCAGTCACTTTGCCTAGTCACAGCTCATGTAAGTTAGCAGTCCTTAGGTTACTCGTTGACAATTTTTCTCTGGAATAACCCATGGAATAGAGCCATTGTGAGAGTGCCTCAGCTTAGACTTGGACCACACATGTGGTGTCCCGGTCTAGTGTGATTACATATTGACGCCCTACAGGTGATTTTGATGATGATTGGTTTTCCTGGGTTTTCCTGGGTGTGATCAAGCCTCCTTCCAGATCTGGTTCAGTTTTCATATTGAATCAGGTTCCCTGGGGAGTTCGCGTTTGTCAGTGGCAAACTGTATAGTTGAAAGTTCACAGGAAGTGGAAGGTTGCTTGGTAGTGGAAAGGGGTGTCTTCACTTTGTCATGTATATTGAGGGTCAGGCAATTCGTCTTGGTACCACCATCATTCTGTTAGGAAAGTGTTCAGACACAAAATAAATGCAAAGAGCCAAGACCTTACATAGAGGATGGACTGCAAGAGATAGCAGTGTGAACACAAATCATTCTTCAGAATCTGAGATGTCTTATGGTTGTTAGATCCCAGATCCAGCTTCAGTTATTCCAACATTTTCCACATTCCGATAAGCCCTTTTCCCGCTTATTTCCAATATACCCCCGTTTTATCATTCTTAGTCACGATCCATCACGATCTTATCCCTGTATGTTCTATCTCGATCTCCATACTCACTCCGATTCCGGAACTCCATATCATGCACTCTTATCTCTTTGTTTCTGATTTCCGGATTTCTGGATATTGCTTTAAATACACTTTTCTTCATTCAAGCTTTCTTTAGCTTGTATATCTTGTTTAAAACTTGTTATACTGGTTAAAACCTGTTATATCCCTTTATATCTTTTATTACCACTTATCACACCAAATTCTACCATCGGTCATCAGGTTTTTGATATGACCAGGTTTTTGAAATATTAATATTACGGGGGTGTACAGGAGCTAAAGTGATGTAATTATGAGATAAATTTGTTTAATAATATGCTGAGAAGGAATAGTCAATGGCACAATGTGTTTGAAAGCGTGGTCATTGAGCACCACATGTGAATATGATCATGAGGGCCTCTGCAGGTGCATATACACTCAAGGGCCACCCACACATCGTTTTAAAGGCCAAAATAAAATATCTAGAATAAATATGTACCTATTACACAAGTATTGACCATTTCTCCGAGAGCTTTATGAGCTCTTGTCGTAAATTACTACTTTTGATGGTGTCACATGGCAGGGACGTGACATTCTGCTGCAGCAAGCGGAGCATGTGCTGTGCTCAGTGCTCCCATCCTACCTTGCATCTGCCACACCCCCACTCCACTTTGTGGCTGTCCTTGTGCATGGCAAGCACTTCCTCACATAAAAAGCAAGTGTGTATGCCCTCCAACTCATCCCACTCAGAGGACTTGGAAGCCCGCCTTCAAAAAGCGGCTGGTGTGGTCTTGTCCAGTGAGGCCTCAATGGGCGAGGCCCAGCTCCTCTTCGACATCAAGTATGGGACCCTTTGAAATTATGTGCAAGGCCACCATAAGTCCTACCGAGATGGGCATGAGAAACAGCAAATGCTGTCAAATGTGCAGGAGCATGTGTTGGTTGACTGGTGCAAATATCAATCGCACATGGGGGATGCGCTCACACATGTCCAAGTTGCCCAGAAAGCATTGGAACTTGCTGGCAGACTCCTGGGGAAGAACTGGGTTGCACGGTTCCTGAAGAAGCACCGGATGGCACTCCTAGCAGCGAAGGGGCGTGGGGTGGATCCGAAATGTGCACAGGCCTTCAACCCCACCACCGTTGGTGACCATTTCAAGCAGCTGTCTAAGGTTATAGATGAGTACCAGATCCCCACTGCTAACATTTACAATTGGGACAAGAAGGGGATTCAACTTGGTGGCAGGTGTAAGGGGTTGCAGGCACACTATATCTTTGCTGTGGAGGATCGTGAGCGGTACATTGCGTGGGGCATTAGAGGCAGTCTGTGCTGATGGGTCATACCTGCCGCCTACATTTGTGGTTCTCAAGTCGTCACCACCAGGGTGGTGGGAGGTTCTGGGCATTGGTGGGTGAGTAGGCCTTCCCAGGAGCTTGTGAAAAGAGCTGATGTTCCTCAGTGTCAAAGTCACTGAGAGCAGATGGACAGACGATAAAACCACCTTGGAGTGGTTTGTCGACGTCTTCATCCCCCACGCAACGGTGCACAACATGTTGGGGCAGTGGATCCTGCTCACCTTCGATGGTCACCACTCCCATGAAACACCAGACATCCTGGATGTGGCATTCCAACACAAAGTCCTATTGTACTGCCTCCCACCTCACACAATGCACAAGTTGCAGCTGCTCGATGTTGGGGTCTTTGGGCCCTTGAAAACAGCGTGGTCCAAGCATACACAACAATGAGCATTGCAACGCCACACAGTCTCACAGGATACAGTGGTGCACGAGTATATGGAGGTGCATGAACGTTACTTTATGCCGAATGCTATCATGTCTGCATTTCATCGGTCAGGTATGTGGCCAGTCAACCCCTTGGTCTTCAATGACCAAGACTTTGGGCCCAGTCTCCATTCATCAATGATCCCCCCTGTGCCATCCACTTATCCAGCCTATGTGTTGAGTTCCCCGTTGTCAGGGAAGTTGACCGACACTACCGATGGGGATTGGGTTCCCACCGCAAGTGGTACATCTGCCAGTGATGAGGGTGAGGACAGTGGGAGCAAGGGAGGCGGTGGGCTTGAGGTAAGGCCATTCTGCTAGACTCTCATTCCACACTAACAGGCTGCCAAATGACAGCAAAATGGTGAACTCACCAGTGACATGCCCAGGATCACACATGCCTACCTGCCTGGACCCCCAAGCTCCTGTGCACGCTCACCTATCTCTAATGGGCACCTGAGCGCCTCTGCAAAGTTGCCTCACCAGGATTTGCGCACACACATGGCATGTCTACAGACACAGGAGGCCCTTCGGCCTCTGGGTCTGGGAGCTCACGTGCGTGCTCACAGTCCGTGAGCAGATCAACATCGCATGGGTATAGCACATGAAGTGTGTTGACAAGCCTAGCCCAATGGGCCTTCCTTCCGCCCAAGTCAATGAGCCGGGCCAGCACAACGTCCTTCACGTCATCTACCAGCATGTCCGAGGCTACATGGCAAGGCCTCAAACAGAAGCTCCAGCGCATGGAGACTGCCCTGCAGACGAGGGATGTCCAACTACTCGAGGCCAAGATCCTCATTGCTGACCTTGCCAGCCGCCTCCAATGCTCTGAGGCTAATGAAGGCGCTGCAAACACCCATGCCACATTATGGACTCTTGAGGTCAAAGATATCTGTGAGCAGTTCTCAGAGCTTAAACACAAGACCAGGCACCACCATGTGAACACAGGATCCGGTGTGTGACTCCTCACAGTTCCCCAGGCCAAGGTGGCTTTCAGAACAGGTGAGGCAGAGCACATCACCAAAGAAGCTCAGGAGGCAGCTAAACATGCTGAGAAAGACACTGCAGAACATGCTCGGGAGCTCCAGTGTGCCCAAAATGCCGTCCTCAAGGTCTTCGATGCCCCTTTGGCATCCTATAAGTGCAAGTATGACCTGAAGGACATCACTGCCACCTTCATTCTGGACCAGTCAGGCACCATTGCCAAGCTCCTGGCTTGCTGTCAGCACCACCTTGTCCAAAACCCCCTGCTGGAGCAAAACCCGAGGTTTGTGGGACTTTTCACAGCATGGCAGGCTCGCCGTTGTGCAGCAAATGAAGCCAGTGCCCATGAAGACCCTTCTCGTCCCTCTGATGTTCCTCACCCTCCCCCAGGCACTCCCTCTGTGCCCCATTCCACTCCTCTTATTCAGCAGCTCCCTCCCCCCACCCAGGCTGCTCCAGTTGGCCCTCCTCCCCCCTGCATGCTTCATTTAGTGTCAATCCTGCCCCAGCTCCCCCTTTCTTGTCTAACCTTCAATTCACGCACTTCACAGAGTTGTAAGATGGCTTTTTGGTCATCTCGGTCAAAGTTACCGATGCTATTTTTTTGTCTTTGTGTTTTCTTGATATTTTATTAAACCATGTCCTCAAGTAGAGTACCTTCACTGTAGCAACTTGTAGGTACCTATACTTAAGTACCAAGTTATGAAACTGCTCTCTACCTACCCACCTACCTGTCTGCCAGCACCTGGGTTTGAATGCAGCCCCCTGCTGGAATTGTGCTGTCATGACTATTTGTGATGAGTTCATGACAAAAATTGTGACTGATTCCCTGGAAAAATGCTTAAACTCATAGTGTCACATTTTCCCCCAGCGTGAACCTCAGGCCGTCACTTTTTTGCCAAACCCAGCCACTAGGAATTAAGATGAGTAGCTAAACTATAATCTTATTCAAAAACTAAGAGCTAAGAGGAAGTGTGGGTTGAGCTACTGGTATAAGAGTGAAGCTTTTAAAACTCCTGATGACTGATGGTATCTGTATTAAAGTCCTTATATCTTTGATCATTATATCGATATCCCGATTATTCCAACTCCGACATTTTCTGACCCTCCAAAATCCACTCTTTGATTATACTCGTTTTTCTGTAAAGCTAAACCTCACTCGATATTCATTTATTGTTACCCCTATTCCTTTTCCGCATTGATTATTCTGAATTCAGAAATATCCAAAATCCTTCTGCTCATTACTATTTGTCATTGATCTTCTTCCATGTAGACCCAACCATTGGAACCCTGATAATCCCATCTGGTCATCAAGTCCGAAATACCAGGGCACCAGAAATCCAAGAGAGCGCAACCCATAAGTTGAAGCCAACACCCGTGTAGATCAGCTTCAGATCTCTGATTTCCAAGTCCCCCAATATTCCACACATTTCCAAATATCACAACATTCCAATTCCAGTCAAGGAGAGTTCCAACCAAATCTGATTTACATCCAATCTGGTCTGCAACAGTATATACAAGCTGCCACTCTTGATTTCTACAATGTCTTCTGACACCCTAAACTGAACACCCAAACATGATGACACTGACAGATCTACCAATGATATTATCAATCTGTCAAGTGTTCACAAGTGTTCCAATGACTTTGACAAATGCCTCATAGACAAAGACTTCAAACCTGAGCAAATCCTGAAGGATACCGACAATGCAATGTTAGTCCTTCCTTTCAATGACTTACAACCAATGGCAACAACTTCTGACCAAACCCCAATTTTGCTGACACCAAAACTTTCCAATATTCTTGGACAAGATGGCAAACTAACACCACAGGAAAAACAATGACATATCAACCAAAAGCTATGTCTCTACTGTGGAAGACCTGGTCATAAAGTAAAGACTTGCCCAAAGTCATCATCCTTTGCCAGGAAAGCAAAATCCCAAGCTACAATTGTCACACTAAGTAATTCCAACATCAAGGACCTTTTAGAGGCCCTTCCAAATTCCCAAAATTAATGGCTCAAGAATCCTCGAGCACAATTCTGCATTCATATCTTGATTCGTGCCTTACTGAGATTACAACAGACACTTTCCAAAAACATCCCTCAATCCTATCTTCTGACAAATACCACCAAAGATCCTTCACAATCATCTCTGACCTTACCTTCAAATTCCAACATCTCCAAACATTATTTCCTCCAAACATTTTGACCAATCATCATGTCTAAACACCATTTTTGGATTCCTGCTTTCCACAGGACTCCATTTGCTGTTACCAATGACATTTTATGTCCTGCCATACAGTAGGCTATTCATGCCAATCACGTTTCTGTCCAGCGAAAATCCCAGTCATTATTACAATACATATAACACCACTTGTTTCTAATTGTTCTGATGTGATGGGAACACCACTGACCCACCCACTACAATCTGTTGATTGACAGGGTATTGGGTAATACTTAGTTCCACACTCCTCAACAAGAAGATTCAATTTTAGGACATGTCTTCTGGAAACCTGCAATATTGCATTTTTATGAATCCCTGAAAATCCTGCTTTCGCTGCAACATGCTCTGACTCGCTACAACAAACATCAATGCTTGATGAATCTGTTACATTGATTCTTCTGACTTCTGACAAGTGATTATAAATATTACACTACACACTCCGACAAGATCACATCTTAATGGAGGGAGAGAATCTCACTATGGGAAATTCATTTTTTCCTTACATCTAGTTAAGCCAGACCCACCTTGAGAACACATTAATGAGGCTCTAGTTATAGGATTTCGTCTGACACTTTCTGCACAGTACTTCAGTACTCCTTGAGAATACTCCAGGGCGATTTCCAAATTCCAAACTACAAATCTCTTTCAAGGACCTACTTCAGTCTCCTGAGATTCAGTTTTCCAACCTCCAACTTCCAGACTTTTCCGAATCCGACCCTCAAGATGACTCAGTCACTCTGATTCTAAGGCTAGTCACCAATGCCAATTCCGTGTCATGGGACAATAACCAGCAAACCGTCTTTGGAGTCTGCAATGATTTTCTTCGAATGGCGCTGTTAAACCCCTTGTATCCATGAATGCACCATCCTTACATCTTCTGATCCACATTTTCTGACAACATTCCGACCTTCAAGTCACTTTTTGGACAATGTCTGTCCTTTTTCAACAATATTCCAGGCTGAATATCAAGCACCTTACCTATATTTCTGACAAACCCTCAATTTTCACTGATAATTCCGACTTCTAGATTTTTATGACACTTTTCTTCTTCCATATATTTCCTTGTTCTGTTTTCACCGAAGTTCCACAATGCTAGGGCATCTCACGAGTACCACCATACCTGCAGATATACCTGTACTCTTGAAAAAATGGAGAGTACAGATATGAGATTTGGTCAGAAATTTACATGTAAATACTCGCAAGTACAGGTAGAGTACAGGTATACCTGTTAAGAATCAGCAAATACCTGCAGATATCTGTGATACCTGTGAAAAATGGAGAGTACAGATATGGCTTTTGGGGACCAAAATACCCACAGATATGGCTTTTGGGGACCAAAATACCCACAGATACGATACTTGTGGGTACAGGTATGTACTCGTGAAATGCCCTACACAACCCTAATTTGCTGCCATTTTTGGATTTCCACAACAATGCTCTCATCTGAAACTGACAATACCACTGGAACAACATTTTTCTTTCCTGACTTCATTATTTCCAACTTCGATTCACCTTATTTCTTGAAAACCCTTTTTCCAAACATTCCAAAATCCCTGATTCATTTCATCTCTTATTCCTTCTTCAATGTGTTTAACATTCTGACTTCTTCTGAATTCTCGGGTAATCTGTGATTACAACAATTTTCAACTGGATAACATCAAGACCATGTTGTGGAGAAATTTCTAAGAAATCTCACTCACATTTCCTGGAATTCCAACACACTTCCTCAACAAATCCTTCAATTCTCTGATATCCATCTCCTTGTATTCTCCTTCCTGACAATTGAGGTAGATGATGGGATGTCTACCTTGAAGGGGGAGTAGCTACTATGTTGACACTACATCTTTCCCAATCATCCACCTTTATGCCGATTTTTCCCACTCAATTCTTCCAACTGTTTTAGTCACCCTTGTTTTCACCAACACTTCTGACAACACTTTTCCAACCCAACCCTTCTATTCAATCTTGTTTCTACAACATTCCTATTCACATTCTGAATCCTGAAATCCTTTCGACGTCTATGATCTTCACATCCCAATATTTTCTGATTTTCCTGAACCATCCTTATGACTTTTACCAAGTCTGATCCCAATTCCAAGTCTTGTCACCTGACTTCACTCTGATTCCGACTTATTCTGATTTCCAAAATCTTTGAACTAACTTAAACATTATTGATTTTTGCTGCTTTTCCCTGGTTTTCCAATCACTTCAACTTTTCCGATTTTTAAAACTATTTCATTTCTTACACTAACTAAAGTACTTTTCCCAATTTCTTCCAACTATTCTATATTAATTTTGCACCTTCTGATTTTCTTCTGATCCCTATTTACTGCATTGTTTCATCCTCATATGCTTTGGCCTCCAGCTCAGGCCCTTTTGCCTTCTCCATTTCCTCCCCAGTCTTCTTTGCTGAATCTGCATTCTCTGGATTGGCTGTTTTCTCACTATTTTCTGCCTCTGGTTCCTTGGTGATTTCTGCCTCTTTTGGAACCCTGTTCCCTGATACCTCTGGAATGACATCCATGTCCATTCTGTTTCCTTCCATCTCCTTTGCTTTTCCCTTCCCTTTCTCTGACCCCATCTCTGATGCTTTCTCCAGCTCAGGCTCTGCCCCAATGTCTCCCGCCATGTTTTCCAATTTGACCTCCGACTCCATTTCTGGTTGCAGTGCCACCACCCTGTGGTACCTCTCCCAACGCTTCTTCCAGAATTTTGAACTTGATTTCTGCTATCTTGTGCGACGTCTTCACTGACTCATTAAGGGCCACCATTCCTTTGACTAGCTGGGTGTGGGCCAATGCTTGTGCATGGCAGGTATGATTCCCTGGAGGAATCTCAACTTACTCACTGTTTCTCTGTGATTTAAATGTATCTTTTAATTAATTTGATGGCTATAATGATCTTCAATTACAAATGGCTGTTTTCCATCTTCATATGAATTCACATTAGTCTGTGAAATAGTTACATAATCAACATGGTTTAATATCAACCATTGAAGCACTGTGGTGACCTTCTTTTGGCAAACTAATAAATGTGCTTGTCTATGGTTGTGTGAACTAAGGCTCTCAATGGGTTAAACCTGTGGGTAAGGGTACCCGTACCTGCAGGTTGTGGGAACCTGTAGGTGAGATCATAACCCAGCGCTTAAATAAGCGCCGGGTACCTGTACCTGTATGACCTGCAGGTCATTTTTTATTTTGTGTCTCTTTTGGCATGTTGTGTTGTGTGAATAGATATCACATATTTAACTAAACAGGCCAACCCGGCACCTATTTTAAGCACTGTGTACCTGTACGCTGCACCTAAATTACCTGCAGGTAAAACCTGTGTGACCTGCAACCTGTTGAGAGCCTAAGTGTGAACTCCTGCTTATTCCCCACTGTACAGTTGCTCACATGTGCAAGATTATATAAGGATTGCGGATATCAGTCACATGACAGGATTATGTCACCAACTTTCAAAATGCCACCAAGTCCTACTCTAACATCAATGTTTTTATTAAAAGGTATATTAATACACATGAATGGCAAAGGACAAACTAATAAACCAGTTTGATGGATATACGTCATGAGGGGGTACACAAAGGCCTGACTGGCTAGATTCAGTTGTCAGGTCTTTGTATATCTAGTCCATATTTCACCTGACATGTGCTGTCGATGTGGTATGATACTAGTGAACTTGGACATCTAGAGATAGAAAACTGCACAGGCTACATAACAAGTAAGTACCAAATAATATTCTCAAAGCTAACGGCTAATGTTGACGTAGATAGTTCACATATGTACATATAACCATTATCATTCAGTCCATAGGCACAAAGATCCTATTTTTTCTTTTCTCAACCTTGAGTGATATGCATCAATTTGATGCACTGATTGTGGCCTTGTAACCCATTTGAGCTGACCTGCCTTGGTCTTGGTCACAGATCTGTGGATGGTGCTTAACAACAAATCAAATCGGGAAATTATTCTCAGATGAGTGATGTAGTAAGCAGATGCAATGTCCTCTAACTATGTCATTTCGTAGATGGTGACCTGGTCTGACAAGTGACATATTGGCTGTACACGATGTCCTACTAATACATCCTACTTGGTCATTCCGGTTCTAGTTGTGCAGTAGTCTGTCATTTGTGTAAAGGACGGCTGCCATTTTGCCCAACCGATTGTATGAATCTAGCTGCCAAATTTTGTAAGCATTCATTAACACAGGCTCACATGGACTTACTTTTAGTAAGAATTGTTCACAGGTGATCCTATGACTGAAGCTATTTTCCCAAGGATTGAAGATTTAACATACCTTCCTGGAAAATTCTGGCCTGCACGTGATACACTTTGTCATGCGCCTGCATGCTGCCCCTCCCATACATCCTGTCCTCAAGCTGCACCCCTGCTCTCACCATCCCCCCCTCAACATCACACCCACCTGTCCCAGCCGCTCTTCCCATTCACCTCTCCCCTGTCCCCGATGTCCCCTCCTCATTCATGGCCAGCCTCGACAACTCCACAAGCTCTCTGCACAGCCTATGCCACCCCCGCCTCTCATCCCTCCCACACCTTGATGACAACCTCCACCCACTCACCTGCTTGGTGCACAAGTGTGGCAAGAGCAGCTCCCCCAAAACACCTTGGCTTTGAAGAGCTATGGCATTGCCAAGGTCATGACTGTGGGGATGCAGGTGCCAAGCCCAATGCAAGTACTACCAGCAATGGGAACCAGGTACTCCTTGCAGGCATGAGTGCAGGTGACAAGCAGGGTCGAGTGATACACTTCAGAACATTGTGTTAGCGCCAAACCATGCAATGTCATGATCACATACCTGTACTCTGTGCTAGGCCCCCATTGCTGGCACCATCCAATGTGTATGGGCCTGCATGTTGGTGGTGTTTGGTGGCCTGGTCAATGTGGCAGTGTGACAAACAGTGTGATAACGGCAGTATATACCTTCAAGACATGACTGCATACTCAGACGACTGCTAGTCAATCATATATTGTGAAGTGGCACAGAACACAGTCATGTGAGCAAGCGACGCAGCACTGTAGTATGCCACTATAAGACAGCTAGTGTGTCTGTGATAGTGGGGACTCAAAAGATGTATATTTCACCCAACTCTAGGAGATATTTATACAAAATAGAACAAAAGGCTTTCTTAAGATAAGAACAGGACAAAGGTAAATGTGGATGTGGATATGACTCTAGGCAATGTGACGTGCTTTGTGAGTGGTGCGTGTGTGGGTGCTTGTGTATGCAACTCCGGAATCAATCTGTAACTAGACAGCTATACTGTCTTACATCTCCTTCCCTCCCCCAAAAAAACCGTGCACTCCATCCATTACACATCATCCTAGGTGGATGGGATTAGTCTAGGATGGTGAGGGCTTGCACAAATGGCATGGAGGGGAATAGAAGAGTGACATGGGTGTCCGGAGTCATGAATGGTGTGGAAAAGAGCCCAGGAGGGTGCACAGAGAGTGCAGAGATGCGGAGGGGCATAGAAGAGTGGTGGGGGTGTGCAGAATGGGCAGCAGGGGTGTGGAAGGGGCTAAGGAACCAGCAGAGGGCACAGAGAAGGCGGCGGAGTGTGCAGAGGGCACAAAAAGTGATAGGATGGTGGCAGGGGTGTGCAGAAGGTGCAGAGGGGGCCAAGAGGGCAACTGGGGATGAACGGTGGTCTGGGATGTGTGGGATGGTGGTGCGTAGGTGTGCAGTGGTGGGGTTGTCGCCTGGGGTATGTGGTGGTGCCACGCGTACATCGAGCATGTTTGTGCACTGCTAGGATGCGTGGATGGCAGGCAGTAGGGCATCCATGGGGCCTGCATCCTTTGCTGCAGGTTTGTGTCGCTGCAGTGGAGTCTTTGTGGATGAGAAAGGAGTCGATGTTGAGCTGGGGGCACGATGGTTGGGTGCAGGGACAAGATGGTGACATTGTGCTTGTGTAGCATACATACAACCCGCTGTGGTAGGATGTGGGGACAGTTTTCATGGCGGCAGGGCAGGGCAGGGCAGCAAAGTAGGCAGCAGCGGGTGTGGGCAGCATGTGATGACAAGCATGATACTCAACAGTGCCTACTACACTACAAAAGATGCTCACTGCACATGCACCTATCTTCATCAGCTTTCGCCAGACCATCATCTGCTGTGCTACCTCCAGTCCGCCAGACACATCATCTCCACACTCATTCCATCTTCATCAATTCTATTTTCAATATGCCATCCAGCATTGCCACCACCACATCCCATGAATCGTTTCAGATGATCGCCAAGCCAGACATACACGTTGGGCCAAGCATTGAACTTCCTA
Source organism: Ramaria rubella (assembly GCA_015039355.1). Classification (NCBI taxonomy): domain Eukaryota; kingdom Fungi; phylum Basidiomycota; class Agaricomycetes; order Gomphales; family Gomphaceae; genus Ramaria; species Ramaria rubella. The sequence goes on along the minus strand of MU134419.1, from coordinate 47,524 downwards.
GTTGACGTTCTCCCCTTGATGTTCATTTATCCAATCCTCCTCCACATGTTGCACATCGTCGGTACTATCCTCTATATGTCGAATCTCCTGAAGGCCCATACCAAACATTCCCCTCCTATCCTCCTTATTGCATTCACGATTGCATTTGGGTATTCGACCCTGTCTTCCATGCTCCCTTCCACATCATCGGTTTTGACCCAAACTACGAACCAGTGAATGGGTGGCATCATATCGTACTCAGGAACTATTGGGATATCAAAGAGTTTGGTCCAGGAACAGAGATTTGCTACGGTTATGTGCCTAAGGACTTCATCAAGCAGGACTCGTCTTCGTTCCCTCTCTGGAGGAAATTTGTATCCAAGTGTCGTGATTGGTTCAAATATTTCTGAGTCGTCATCAAGTCACATGACTCACTTACTCATCTTCGGAGATATTTGACAAGCAACTGGAATCCTATTGGATGGCTATGACTCATTTTCATCACCTGACTCACTCGCTTCTTTCTTGTACTTCTATTTCCAATTGTTCCACATGGTCTATTGTCTGTGACTCACTTCTATTCTATTTCTGGCTTCTATTTCAAATTCGCTGCCACATTTCCCTTCATTTCTTCGACCACCTGACTCATTTTTCCATTTCATTACAAACCACCTTCCTTTTTTGGTTTTCTGCCTCTCGCCGTTAGTCATTTCTCCTGTCTGCTGTCGACAACATCGTTGTATGGCATACTCGCATCGTTTGTTGTTCTGCTCATGTATATAAAGCCAGTTTCACCTTAGTGTACCCCAGTTCACCTCTTTCAGTTGGATTCACTCGTCTAAGTCTCAAGTCTAAGTCTTCTAAGTCTACTACTACTACGTCTACATCAAGGCCAGCTTTGTCAATCATGTGATATTTGCTGTTGTATCTCGTCTACGCTTACGTCAGCGTATTATGTCATCATCATCATCACTGCTATGTCTTCATCTTCATCTTTGTTCTACCTTTGTTGCTGCTGATAGCAAAGCACACTGAGCCAAACACCAGTGTTAGTAGCCATGCAACGACGACACCGCTACCCACTGTCTTTTGGATCCATTTCTGAAAGTACACCGACAGCGACATGTGTGGTCAAACAGGGAAAAAGGGGGGTAGGGGGACTCTCCTCATCAGAATCGCACTCATACACACGCTCTTGCAATCATGCTGCTTCTGAGCTAGGGTAGTGGGCATAGGTGGGGATGAAGAGGTGGAACCGGGGTTTGTGCACCTTGCTGGCATGCCTGATCCAGATCCTGCTGCTGCTGTTGGTGTATGTGGCATGGGTGGAAATTCTTCTCTTGAATAAAGTTTGCATAAGATTTGTGTTGAAGGGCTGTGGAAAGGGTGTGGCAACAGTAGGGATGGTGGTGGTAGTGATTGACATGGGATCGTGGAACTGCGAGAGCAGACTGGAGGAGGTTGCTGTAGGTGGGAGAACTGCTATAGGAGTGTGGGGCTGGATGCAAGGCTAAAGGTGTGGGCTGGATGAGTGGGTGAGAAGCGCAAACTGAAAGATGTATGAGGGCCAGGGTTGTGATGTTGACAGGAGTGTGTAGAGATGGATAGTGTCGAGTAATTATAATGTCAAGTGGAACCTCAGGCACGATGCCGTTTCTGTCCCATATGTATGTCATTTTGGTTGGAACATCAGGTGCAATACCATTTCTGTCCCAGTGTATGTCGTTTTGGTTGGAACCTCAGGTGCGATACTGTTTCTGTCCCAAGTGTGGCGGTTGTTTTGTGTCGTGGTGGTGGTTTCATGTGTCATTGTAGTTGTGAGAAGATTGTCAACAAAGGTCTGGGTGTCTCTCCAAGATGCAAGGACAGAGATAGGAGATTGAGGATGAGAGAAGGCTAAGATTGAAAGGTGGGTGGTGCCAGTAAAGAGTGTGCCACAGTAGGTGGAGGTTATTAAAGTATAGAGGGTACCATCGTTGTGAGAAGGGTCCTCCTCATTTGATGCGGTGCACACCAGTTTGTAAGACAGCTAGTGTGTTTGTGATAGTGGGGACTTGAAAGATGTATATTTCTCCCAACTCTAGGAGATATTTATACAAAATGGAACAAAAGACTTTTTTAAGATAAGAACAGGACAAAGGTAAATGTGGATGTGGATATGACTCTAGGCAATGCAATGTGCTTTGTGAGCGGCGCATGTGTGGGTGCTTGTGTATGCAACTCCGGAATCAATCCATAACTAGACAGCTATGCTGTCTTACACTGCCCTCCGTTTTCCATTGTAGAGCTGTAAGGGGAACCCCTCATATTCTTCTTTTTATCCTCCTTCTCCTATCCTCCTCTCTTATTCATGTTCACCTCCTCTGTCCCTTTTATCTCTCTTTTCTCCCTGTTGTTTCTATCTAATATTACCATTTCCTTCCTCCTCTCCTCCTTCCTACTCACTTCTACAGCTGGCGCTTCTATTCGCGATTTAAGCGCCCGCTTACATGTGCAAGTTGGAATCTACCTGGGCTACGTCATAGGTCACATGACTTCCGTTTTAAGCACTCAAAACATTCAGTGAGTTCGGAGTCTTTCCTTAGTTAGTAGTTGCCTCCGCAGTGGGAGTCCTTAGGCTTTTCTCTTTGGATTCCCATCTGCCAGGTATGTATCCTTGCCTGTAGCCTTCCTTGATCTTATATACTTTGGATTCCCATCTGCCAGTGTTCAGTGTGATATTCCACTTCCCCTGGAGGTTGCCCTTATAAGAGCCATAACTGTAAGTCCCCTGCTCTGAGCTTGTGACCTCTCAAGTCTCATGTTTATTGCTGCAAAATTTGTGTGCTGAGCTGGTGTTACAATGTTAGGTAAGTACCGACTCTGCTATCATACTCATATTGAGCAGATATTTGAGCATTCATGTGCTACATACTTGAAGGCGTCTCCCACATCTGAGGGCTAACACCGATGTTGACCAAAATGGTCGATAATAAGCCCTTTGTGCACAGCAAAGGATGATACCATTTTATTTCATACTAGTAGCAAAATATGTTTGCAGGAGTGGCCTCATTGTCTGACGACCAGGTGCAGTCACGCTGAGGCCAGAATTGTGATGTATTTAATTTTGTCTCATTGTTGGTGAGTTCATTTTTTTCTTCAACAGCTATATTAATTCCTCCATGTAGGTGTTAATCAAGGCCCGGGACTTGGAGGTGGCTTTGCGTGCATGACCACTGGCAGACATTGTACTACAATTGCCTGGTCACCTCATTGACTGCTTGCGCAATTCTCCATCCTTTGGGCTTGATGCTCTCAATATTTGTATTCTCGACGAAGCTGATTGTATGTTGCCAGTGGAGGATGGTTTTCCAGATGAATTTGCTGAGGTAATTGACACTAAGTAAGTTATGTCCTGTGTTGCCCTAAATGATCTTGTTCAGTGCAACGATGACAGATTTTACAGATGACCTTGTGCGCATGTCACTAAATGGACCTGTCCGACTCGTAGATCCTAAACGTAGCACTGCTTGAGGGCTAGTGCAAGAATTCGTCAGGATGCATGAGCATGAAGGTTTGGCCATTCTTGTTGCACTTTGCAAGCTGACATTTAATGTTCCTGTGTAACCAAAGACTGGCCCACCAGATGAGAGTTGTTTTCAGCATTCAGGGAATTAAATGTGACGAACTCTATGGTAACCTTACACAAGAACAGGTATGTTAGTACCAGTAAAGCCTTTCTTGTCCTAGGACTCTCGATAACAGGATAAATAAATGTAGCAACTCAGAGCACTCCAAGCATGGGCCACATTGAGTCCACCCTCCCCCTTAATGCCAAAACATCATCACACAATATCTAGGTAGAAGTACCTGATGCAAACGATATCAACCAGGTCATCTCTGAAGTCTTAAACCTGTTACCTGTCTGACTCACCTGCGATTGATCTTGCAGATTTTATTATTCCAAAGCTGAACTCAGAGCAGGTATGTGTCTACTGTTTTTATTAGTGTTGGTGATGTCAAACCAATTGCTATGTTTGTAGTGATATGCATGTTGTTAGTTAATATCAGAGAAGTTGCTTGATTGACATCTGTCAGTGAATATTCCTGCATGGCCAAAGTATGTTATGTTCATTCCGCTGTTGACCATTCTCATGCCCCTCAGATTTCCTGTAGTGACTATGAAGGAGTTCTCAGAATGCTGGCAGATCCATAAGGGTCACATGTACAAGCTGTTTTCAAGAGTTGCACCCTTTCCTATGAATAGACAGACAAATAGTCATGCAAGTCCAAAAATGATACAAATAGGCACCTTAGGAATTACCAAGATGGGAAAAAAATTTGTCATTGAATAAATAGGAATGCAAATGAAATGCAGTTCAACTCAAATCCATGGGACATAAAACCTGTGCACTACAAATCATTTGAAGCAGTTTCAAATAGCTGTCAAACCCTTTTCCTAAAAAGGGAATCTGGAATGGTGCCACGTGGTGTAGCCAAGAGTTAACAAAATTTTAGCTGAAAGTGAAACCGTGGGACAACAAAACAAACTGTGGGATCACAATTTCTATTCATGTGAAAACTGAGCCACCATCTAGGAAAATGGGAAAATCTCGAAAATTTGCTGTACTGGAGCACACAAACGATTCCAAACTCTGCTAATGCTACATTATAGGGAATCGTAACGTTGTACCAAAGCCACTTTGCAAGGTTGTGAATGGTTTTTTGGAGCCTGCAGATATCCGTGAGCCCCAAGTCCTCCAACTCTTCATCCACCTGGTTGTTTTTCAATGCCCGCTCCTTGCCCTTGCCCTTCCCTGATGACACCCAGGCATCCTGTTCCACAGCCTTTTCTGACTGCCGTTTTTTGGTCACTGGCCCTGGCTTGGCCTCCGTGTTTTCCAGCCATACCTGCCACTGCACTGGTAACAACATTTTCCCCACCATTTCCGCAGCGAAATCTGCATCACCTGGTTTTGTGCATTTTTTCCAATCAAGCCTGCATTGGATGCAGGCCCATTTCCTCAACTTTCCATTCTTCCGCTCCTCTCGATGCACTCCAACCTGCGAGTCTGACAAAGCACACAACACTTGTCATACTCGTCGGCATCCAACCAGACATCTTCAAGTTGCCATTTATGATTGCCAACATTTTCCAATGGGGGCACCGGATACCTTTCAATTTTCTGATCCTGATCACCTTTCTCTGGCTAGTCCGATTGTTCCATCAACATCCTCATACAGAAAAAAAAAACCAACAAAAAAACGACTTCCCAAGGCTTTTTCAATTGTGCCTCCTCCCACCACAATTCTTCCCACACAGTCTGCATCAATTCAGCTTTTCGCCAATCCTCTTTTTTCTTCCTCTTTCCAATCCTCCTCTTCCTTTTCCAATCCTCCTCTTCTTTTCCAATCCTCCTCTTCCTTTTCCAATCCTCCTCTTCCTTTTCCAATCCTCCTCTTCCTTTTCCAATCCTCCTCTTCCTTTTCCAATCCTCCTCTTCTTTTTCTTTCTGATCCCACTCCCACTCTTCTGCTGCTTCTCTCTCCCACTTCTCCCACTTCGCCTTCACCTTTTCCTGTAGTTTTTCCTTCAACTCCTTTTTCTTCCGCTCATATTTTTCCATCTCCATGATGATTTCCTCATCGGAGCTGATCTCAATTATGGATGGGTGGGGCAATGGGGACTGAGCATGACACCATTTTTGAGCTGTGATGGTGGTGGTGCTGGTGGTGGTTAGGGGTCAAAAAGTGTTTTGCATTTCCTCAGACCGTTTCCCCTATTTATATCCAATCAGAGATCTCAGCCTTTACAGATAACCAACGCCCAAACTTTCCATGATATTCAATAGTGCAATCAGCCTTCGAGGGCTCAGCTGTAAAAGGGAGATACTGTTAGATCCCAGATCTGGCTTCCATTATTCTGACATTTTCCACATTCCAGGAAGCCCTTTTCCCGCTTATTTCCGATATACCCCCATTTTATCATTCTTAGTCACGATCCATCTCAATCTTATCCCCATATGTTCTATCTCAATCTCCATACTTGCTCCAATTCCGGAACTCTGTATCATGCACTCTTATCTCTTCGTTTCCAATTTTTGTATTTCTGCATATTCCTTTAAATACACTTTTCTTTGTTCAAGCTTTCTTTAGCTTGTATATCTTGTTTAAAACTCATTATACTGGTTAAAACCTGTTATATCCCTTTATATCTTTTATTACCTCTTATCACACCAAATTCTATCTGTATTAAAGTCCTTATATCTTTGATCATTATATCGATATCCCAATTATTCCAACTCCGACATTTTCTGACCCTCTGAACTCCACTCTTTGATTGTACTCACTTTTCTGTAAAGCTAAACCTCACTCAATATTCATTTATCGTTACCCCTATTCCTTCTCCACATTGATTATTCTGAATTCCAAAATATCCAAAATCCTTCTGCTCAATAAGTCTCAACTTACTATTTGTCATTGATCTTCTTCCGTGTAGACCCAACCATCAGAACCCTGATAAGCCTGTCTGATCATCAAGTCTGAAATACCAGGGCACCAGAAATCCAAGAGGGTGCAACCCATATGTTGAAGCCAAGGCCCATGTAGATCAGCTTTGGATCTCGGATTTCCCAGTCTTCTGATATTCTGCACATTTCCAAATACTGCAACATTCCAATTCCAGTCAAGGAGAGTTCCAACCAAATCCGATTTACATCCAATCCAGTCCGTAACAATGGTCCATTAAAATCTTTAAGATCAATCTGTCAAGTTTTATGTTCCTGTTACAGTTTCATGAACTGTGAGAACCCAGATTTATTCCCAACCTTTCCGCTTTTCTCCAATATATTCCGATATACTTTCTGATATGTTTTCTGATATGTTTTCTGATCACCCTGTTCATTCTGCTTATCCCTGTTTATCTATTTTTAGTCATTTTCTTTTCAAGATCTATATCTTTGGTCTTATGTCCATATTCATCCTTACCTCCAAATCCATATCCACTCCATTTTGGAATTCCACACCTCATATCTTTCTGACTTGGACCATATCCATTTGCCATATACAACTCCTGCATGTACTTTGTTCCCTAGTTCGAATATTGATTCACTTTGACTTGATATCTTCTCATTCTTCTAAGTCTTATCTGTCTTTCCATTCCCTGACTTCTCTGACATTCTGATTTCTGAAATACCAGGACATGAAGAATCCAAGAGGGTGCAACCTATAAGTTGAAGCCAACATTTGTATGTTCCAACCCCAAATCCTGATATTCCAATACTCCAACATTCCAACATTCCAATGAGAGGAAATCTAGTTCATAACAGTATATTCAAACTAAAACTCTTGATTCTTCACTATGCCAGATCTCATACAATCACTGGAATAAGAACTCTCAAGCCCAACTTTCTGAACAATGAACCAGAGGGTGACCCTGGCGACAACAACAATGGTGACAACAACAATGAGGATGATGACAACAACAATGAAAATGAAGGGAAGGCGATGCTAAAAGCTTTGAAACAGCTAGCTAGGCACATGGGAAACCCAACCAAGAATCAAACTGGAAAAACTAAACTCCACAAACCCAACACTTTTGACAGGTTGGATTCCCAAAAACTCCACCCCTTCCTCCTTCAGTGCAAACTGCACTTCCATGACTGTCCCCAGACTTTTTCTAGTGATGAAGCAAAAGTTACTTACACTATCTCCTTTCTCAAAGGGACAGCTTTAGATTTTTTCAAGCCCAAACTCTTAGACAATGACACTTTTCAAGACCTGTCTTGGCTTACTAATTATTAGGACTTCACTACAATACTCAGAGAGAATTTTGGAGCTTATGACCCTGTTGGTGATGCAGTAACCAAACTTGATAATCTTGGAATGCACAATAACCAATGCATTACTAAGTTCATGGTAGAATTCAACCACTTTGCTGTTAGAGTCAATTGAGGCAATGCTGCCCCTTAGTAGGAGTTTTTATACTAAACTTCCTGACCATATCAAGGATATTCTTGCAACCCAGGATAAAGCCAACACACTTCCAAAACTCCAACAACTCGCACAAACTATTGACAGTTGTTATTGGAAATGACAAGGCAAGGTCAACTGTGCCACCACTTCCAACAACAACAATTCTGGTAATAGTAGTAAATTGGAAAAGCAAGAATCCCAATCCAACCAATTGCAGAAGAAGACAAACAACAATAACAATTCTGCTTCCTCTTCTTCCGCCAAACCTCAGTCCTCCACATTGAATTCCCACAAACCTCTGAACATCTCCAGGATATTCAGAAAAGATGACAAACTCACCCAGCCGGAAAGACAGCAACACATGGACCAGAATTTATGCATGTTCTTCAGAGGACCCAGACATATTGCAAAGGATTGCTTGCAGTCAACCTCACTCAACACTCAGTCAAAGGCCAGAGTGGCCTCTGCAACACCAAGAAAATCTGAGTCCAAAGCCAAATCTATGGCCACTATGGATTCAAAATAATAATAAGCAGCTCTGAGACCTCTGCACAGACCCAGAGCTGCATTGATTCCATCTGTGCATTTTCCAAGGTTCAACTCAATGCTTCTGCTCTTTCGAAATCTGATTCTCTTACCATACCTTTAACTTCCAACATTATTCTGAATACTAATATCCAAGCTCTCGTGGACTCTGGTTCCACTCACTGTTTTATAGACTCATCATTTGCTTCCAAGCTTCCACTGGAATTCCGCAATATTCTTCAGATTCTGCTAAAGCTTTTTGATGGCACTTCTAAAATGTTGCAATCTTGCAGGCTATTGATATGCCAATCTGTTTTCTGTATGGTTGGGGTCATGTTGTTGCTATGTATGTAAAACTGCTTGATTCTAGCTGCTCTGTCATGCTAGGACACAACAGGCTCACCTGCTACAATCTGTTGATTGAATGGGTATTGGGTAGTAGATTGTTCCACATTCCTCAGCAGCAAGATTCAATTCTGATGTCACTCTCCACAATGTCCATCTCTGTGGTCTCTGGAAATCTGAAATCTGTTCACACAGACACCCATCCGACATCTGTACAAGACTCACCCATCGACCTAGTCTCTGCTTCTGTGTTTGCTCACCTTTGCAAACTGGACAACAAGGAGATCTTACAGTTATATATGTAATTCCAAAAAGGAAAAGCTGCCTCAGTCATCAACACTTCCCCGAATCCCAATCTGACAGCCAATCTCAACAGTGTTCCACCAGAATATCATGAGTTTTCCTATGTCTTCAGCAAGAAGAAAGTGGAAATCCTCACCAACCACCAACTGTATGATCTCAAGATTGACTTGATAGAGGGAGAGAGTCCCCCCTTGGGAACCATTTATTCCCTATCTCCAGTTGAGCTAGAAACACTCCAAAAGTTCATTGACAAGGCACTAGCCATAGGATTTATCCACCCTTCATTTTCTCCACATGGTGCTCTGGTGCTGTTTTCAAAGAAGAAATTAGGCAAACTCCAACTTTGCATCGATTTCCATGGTCATGAAAAAGGACCAATATCTGCTTCCCCAAGTTTCTGACTTATTGGAAAGCCCTGGAAAAGCATGGATTTACAGCAAAATCAATCTCTGTTACTATCTACTCTACATTAGAGAGGGAAAGTGGAAAACCACCTTCAGGACCTGTGTGTTATGCCCTTTGGTCTCACTAACGCACCAGCTGCTTTTCAGCGAATTGTTAACAATATTTTTGGTGACATGCCCAACATTTCCATCCTTATTTATCTGGATGACATCCTGGTTTATTCCAACAATCTGGAAGAACACCGAGAACATGTCCACAAAGTTCTCCAACATCTCCAAAAAAACTGCCTTTACACAAGATCCAACAAGTGCAATTTCCACAAGACTATGGGAGAATATCTTGGAGACATGCTCTCCTCCAAAGGACTCTCAATGGCTGACAACAAGATCAAAGTAATTCAAGAATGGCCCAAACCAAGAAAAGTAAAGGACATTCAATCCTTCTTAGATTTTACAAACTTCTACCAGCAATTCATTAACAATTACTCTGACATCATTATCCTGCTTACCTGCTTAACCTGAAAATCCATAACATGGAACTTTTCCAATGAATTTCTGATTGTCAACTCATTGTGGAAACTGATGCTTCTGACTATGCCCTTGTGGCAATCCTATCCATTGTTTCTCCAGAAGATGGTGAAATTCACCCTGTAGCTTTTCATTCTAGGACCTTTACCGCTCTGGAATTAAACTACAATGTCCATGACAAGGAATTACTCGCAATCTTTGAAGCTTTCAAGATTTGGTGTCATTACCTTGAGGGTTCCAGCTCAATGATCAACATTGTAACTGACCACAAAAACCTTGAATACTTTGCCATGACCAAGCTTTTAACCTGATGACAAGTCTGATGGTTGGAATATTTATGCCAGTTTAATCTCATTATCTGTTTCTGACCCAGTTGACTCAGAACAAAACCAGACTCTTTAACTAGATGATGAGACATCTATACTAAAGAGGGGAGTAGTGACTATGCCAGCATTAATCTGCATAATTTTTGCCTGGTATTCACTAATGAACAGCTGTCATCGTCCCTCTATGCCACATCCCTTAATGTCACAGGCAATTACCACTATGGATTTTGAGAAACTTCACAAAGAAATCTGACAATCCATTTCCTCTGATCCCACAATATTCAACTATCCTGCATACCCTCTGAATCCCCATTGGTCAGTTGATTCTCAAGGACTTCTCTGACTTGACAACCAAATCTGACATTAACGACCTCTGACTCTGTGTTCTACAATATCTCCACAATCATCAAATTTCCAGACATTTTGGTCAAAACAAGACTCTCAGCAATATCTGATGTGAATACACATGGCCCAAACTCCATGACTTTGTTATTTCCTATTTAAAATCCTGTACAACATGTATGCAATCACAATCCCAATGACATTGGCCTTATGGACTCCTCGAGCATTTACTGATTCCACCAAGACCATGGAACTCCATATCCTTGGACTTCATTGAGCTGCCTCCACTTTCATCAGGTTTTGACAACATCCTTGTTATCATTGACAGACTCACAAAGCAAGCCATATTCATTACAACAGCCATGATGATCACTTCTCCAATGCTCACTCCACTCTTCATTCTCCATGTCTTCTCCAAACATGGTGTACTGACTCACATCACTTCCAATAGAGGTTCAGAATTTGTATCCTCGTTTTTCCACACACTCAAAAAAGTTTTGGATATGAATCTCCACTTTACTTCTGGTTATCACCCTGAAGGCAATGGTCAGACTGAAGATACAAATCAGACCCTTGAGTGATATCTCTGCATTTATTGTAACTATCAACAAGATAACTGGGCTGAACTTCTTCCAATTGCAGAATTCACCTATAACAATGCTCCAAATTCAACAACAGAAGTTTCCCCATTATTTGCCAACAAAGGTTAATCCTGACATTTCCATACATCCTGAACATGATCTCATATCATCCTGTGCAAAATATTTTGCAGTCAACTTAGACAAACTCCACCAAGAACTCCAATGCACAAACCCAATACAAAGAACCTGTGAACAAGAAAACATTCTCCAGCTCCAGATTTCAAAGTAGGTGACAAAGTCTTTGTCAAAGCTTAATTTTTCCACACAACTCAACCTTCCAAGAAGCTTTCCAAAAAATACCTTGGACCTTTCTAAATCATCATGACAGCAGGTACCAGTAATCGAGCCTTTATCCTCCATTTGCCTGACAGTATGTGTGCGGTTCACCCATCCTTCCATGTTTCCATGCTAGAACCTGTGACTCCAAACAAAATTCCAAACCAAATACAGCCTCCTCCTCCACCTGTCATTATCAAAGGCAAACCCGAATACAAAATCGATGAAATTCTGGACTCCAAGATAGACAACCACCAACGTTGCAAGCTACAGTACTTGGTGCACACTGCACTGGATGGGCTATCAAGGTACCAATGAACAAACTTCATGGATTCCCGCTATGGAATGGCAACACTTTGGAAATCATTGAAGACTTCCAAAAGGCATATCCTGATAAACCCAGTCCAATTCTACCATAAATTTTCTGTTCATCTTTCTGACTTTTCCTATGTTTTCATGTCCAAGTCTCTAATTACATTTTTCCTATCTGTTCCAAGAAATTCCACCTCTGTTTTCTGTTTTCTGCTTATTTTCTCTGATTCAGTTCTCCAATTCCAATTCCCTCATCCTTATTTCCAAATCCTGCTCCTGATGCTGAACCATCCGTTGCACCCACCCAGTTAAAGTCTGTCTCTTCGGTATGCTCACACATGGAACTTGCATGACAATCCATGGATTTCTGCAATTGGAAAATCTCCTTGAACAGCATTCCCACTGCTCCCTCCTCAGTCCCTGCATCCATGCCTTTTGCAATTTCTTCCACAAATCCTGATTAACCCAGTCAACAGCATACCCTTTCATCCTCTGCATATTTGCCACATATCCCGTTCATACCACTTGTCATCAGTGTACAGAATATATCCTGAACCCAACATCCTGTGCAGCAGTACTTCTCGTACCTGATTCAATTCCATGCAGAGTGGTGCACCCTCCAATGCATAATGGTTCCATCCACCGCATCACTTTTCCTTTTCCAATTTTCATCCTCCATTTCCTTTTCAGCCTTTCTCTTATTATTCCCCACCTTTTTCCACTCTGACTTCCTCCGCTCCAATTTCTCCACCATTTCCTGTTGCAACTCCAAGATCTCACAAATCTTCTTTCCAAATCTTTTTTCTGATCCCGACTCATCTTCAGAAAAGAGATCTTCAATGGATATAATAGGTGACATTGACATTGAGTTTAGAGGAGAGTAGAAACAGAAGGATCAGAAGTTCAGCAAGTCAAACCCCATCTGTTGCTCTTATATCACATTAGGGGTCCTGCTTAATCACCAAACCAAACCAAACTTCTCATGCCAATCTTAGGCCTCAAGGGCTTGGCCTTAAGGAGGAGATACTGTTAGAACCCAGATTCATTCCCAACTTTTCCACTTTTCTGTGATATATTCCGATATACTTTCCGATATGTTTTCCAATCACCCCCATTCATTCTGCTTATCCCCATTTATCTATTTTTAGTTGTTTTCTTTTCAAGATCTATATCCTCAGTCTTATGTTCATATTCATCCTTACCTCCAAATCTGTATCCACTCTGTTTCAGAATTCTGCACCTCATATCTTTCCAACTCAGACCATATACATTTGTTATATATGACTCCTGCATGTACTTTGTTCCCTAGTTCAAATATTGATTCACCTTGACTTGATATCTTCTCATTCCATCTCTAAGTCTTATCTGTCTTTCCATTCCCTGACTTCTCTGACATTCTGATTTCTGAAATACCAGGACACAAAGGATCCAAGAGGGTGCAACCTATAAGTTGAAGCCAATGTCCATATGTTCTGACCCTGAATCCCAAATCCCGATATTCCAATACTCTGACATTCCAACATTCCAACATTCTGATGAGAGGAAATCTAGTTCATAACATGAACAAACAAGAAAGCTGTAAGGGGAACCCCTATTCCCTCTTCTCTCTCTATCTATTATTTGACTCCCCTTATCTTCATTTCCCCCATGACTTTCCTATTCTCCTCTCTTTCGCCATTTCATTCTTCCTTTATTCTAGCTATGTCTTGGGTGCTTATTTAAGTGCTTGAACATTGATCTTGCAAGCACTCCTATGTTGATCTTTCAAGTGCTCACGTGTTGATTTTGCAAACTCATGTTGATCTTTTGGAGTTCATTCTATATTCAGTTGCACAGTCGGCAGTGGGATCCCTAGACTTTTCTCTTCAGATTCCCACCTTCCAGGTATGCACCCTTCTCTGTAGATTCCTGTAAACTTATATACCCTTGGATTCCCACCTGCCAGGCTATAGTTTGATATTCCACTAACCCCAGGGGTTTCCCTTATAAAAGCCGACACTCACTGGTGAGAAAAGGCTCATGCATATCCTGATCATAAAATTACACTGAAATGTGAGTGGTTTGATTGAACAGGTTAGAAATAATGATTCACAAAAAATACAAAGTGCTATCCTTGATGAGTAGATGTGTGATTCCTTGTTGCTTGAGAGTACTCAACAAGTTTCCTCCTTAACCAATCCTGCATTTCCACACTCTGCATTCTTCTCTATATTAATGGATTGTGGGCCGGTGCATGTGCACAGCAATTGACGATTCCCTTGATTTAACTTACAGCCAGTCATTATTATTTTATATTATTGTTTCATTAAGAATCAGGCACAATGTTATATTTATATTACTACTATATACTGCTATACAAGCCTTTCTGATGTCTAAAAGACACAACTCTTCTGGACTGATAAACTGCACTGACTTGTGTGATCCTCTCTGGGAATGAGATAGAACCCATTGGATGGGACACTGGTAGTTGTGTCAAAGAAGTAACTGATTGTACCCACCGGGTGATCCAGCCATGGCCATGCCCCAACCCCGCCTTTTGCCAAAAGGATGAAGGTCAAGTCATGGTTCAATGTCACATGAATCTTAGGGTCAATGACGGCCACAATTGCAAGAGATGTAGGAGTAAACTGAACTAGAAGTCTAAGTCTGTCCTTTTCTGCGACTGACAATCAGTTACTTACAATTGCCTCATTTGTTAAAGTTCCCGAATCAAAGTCTGCAGTCATGTTCACCTTTAGGAATACATCTGTAGCATTGAAAACAGATGGGATAATATTCTCCAGCCCAACCACCATGATGCCATTTGGAACAGTAAAGGTGGCAGAGACAAATGTGGGAGCTTCTTGGTTGCCTGGTATGGACTGCAACAGATGCTCCGGGGAGATTAGCCTGAGCTCGAGGAAAGATATCTTCATTTAAGGAGATGCTACATGTGTGATAGCACATAAGCCTAAAGTAACATTCACAACCCAATCCACAGAGGCATCTGGTTCAATTAATGGCTATTGTCCTTTTTTATGGTTTTCAATCAAGGACTCCTCCACAAATAGGGAGCCTTCCGTAGTTTCTTTGTTATTTGGTTTGGGAAGTGTCACAAAGTACTTGGACACTTGATATCAGCCAGCCATGTAGCTCCTGGGTAAAAAATATCTTATGGCAGGTTTGTGTATTCCAGAGGGAACAAAGGCTGGACCCCAATCCCATATAAACTGCATGCACAGCATGTAAAATATAATCAGATCCTTCAATATTTGCAAACTCACATCAGATGTGACTTTGCAGGTCCATTGTTGTGCTCCAGGCACTTTGTACTGCAAATAAAAATTCAATCTCACCTAGCTCACACAGAATAAACAAATCTTACATCTTGCCACCACCAACAAGGAATTCTGTATCAGGACAAGCACTGACATTGAATCCGTAAAGATATGCTGACTTGAAGGACACCGTCAGATTTTTGTTTTTGGCTTTGTCAATGGACCCCAAAATAGTTGTCACATTGAATGTATATCTGGCATAAGATTAGGGGTACACAGATCAGCCTACACAAAAGCCCACTGGTGGAATTGATTGTCAGTCCATGCAACAGGCTGATTGGCTAAGGTCTGAAAAATGTGTCAGGAGATCACAGTGTATATCTGTAAGAGTTGTGCATATGATATTAGCCACAGTGTCAAGCCATGGAAAACAAGTACATAACAACCTTCCCACCACTGGTTTTGGGAATGTTGCCATGTGCTTAATCGTCACAAGGGCACCAAATGTGGGGAGAACCATGGACATCATCAGGGTCATTAAATATCCAAGGTAATGTTGTTGTCATAATCTCTCGGGCTGCATCCTACATATGCTGAACTGTTCACAATAAAAACAGCTGTCAACCTCGGCCTGGCCAGATGGGCCAGAAGAGTATCACCCATGCTAGTTGATCACAAGCCCATAGTATGGAGTCAATCTATTTCAGGAGTGAATAATTGCTCCTAAGCGGATAAAGTGTTAGGATAGACACCATGCCGAAAGAATCGTATATCACCTTTTCAGGTGCTTCGGATGAACCCTGCTCTTGGTCAGGCAATGAGGTTTTCTTGCTAGTATAAGTCTCCATCTGCAACAGACTGCACAAGATCACTAAGTGTTTGTGCAAGCTCTGGGACAATGGCCTTCAATCCCACAATTTATGTGAGAACATTCAAAAGAGTGCTTTGTGCCAGGGACAATTGTACCTAATAATATTTCATGGAGGGAGGGAAGATCAGTCAAAAAATCAAGGATCATTTGCACCACATTGACAAGAGTTTCTTCATCATCACCTTCTTCACTAACCACTGGGGATGGGGATTGTGAATGTGAAGATTGAGATTGGAGAGAAGTTGCCATTGGTTTTGAGACTTCCACAGGTTGAATAGGTGCTTGTTGAGTGTAGGCTTTGCTGATGTCTGCCCAGAGTGCATCACCGAGCCTTTTCGCAACTGCCTCAGCCTCTTGGTCTGCATCATTATCGTAGAATAGGCCATCATCACCCTCATTGTACTCTCCTTCATTGTATTCTCCATCATCCATCTCCTGGTCTCTTGTGAGAGTTTCGCCATGATTACAGGTGATAAGAAGTAAGCGCCCTGGCCATGCGCTTACAGATATTTAAGTGATATTTACTTTCTCATCCATATGTGTAAGTACCTAATCCTTGGATATCAACTTGTTAGAAAGGACAATGGTGTCAGTCACTGTCAATATACATGTACAGCTTTGAGAAGTCGACATAAACACATTCAAGTCAATAGTTTTGCAATTTTGCTGGGACACGATGTGGTTGAAAAGCTGACTATTTTTGCAATGACGGCGAGAAGATTGCTTTGAAAAGAGTGGAAAAGTAAGAAGGGCATTGGACTCTGAGTCATGATGTTACTTATGACCTCATCATAGCCTGGCGTCTGTATGATGATGGAGACCAATGCGTCCCACCTTCAGAGGCTGCCATCCAAAGATGCATGAAAACCATGAAAACTCACCTGTACTTGGCTGGCAAATTTTCACCCATACACACGGAGAAACATCTCACCCCATGTCAATTTGTTGGTAGCATTCCTAAGGAGTTATGGGGTGGTCAATATGTTTGCAATGGTGGTACCCCAGCTCATAGTGCAGCATTGGGAAGAGACTGTCATTGGTAAGTAATACTATGTCTAGGTATATTCTAAAGCCTGATAGACAGATATAGGTTTGATGGTGACAGTACACTTACTGGTGTACTATTCAAGCGCATAGGAAGCCAAGTGGAGCCTTGCTTTGTGAGTAAATTTCTCTTAACAGATGTGTATTTGTCTGGACGAAGGTGAGCCTCGGAGGAGCATTATTGTCCACTGATTAGAGACACTGAACATACCTGATAGCCTGTCATCACCACTCCTACCGTCTATCTCTACTCTGGTCACTTCAACCGTCCCCTTGCATGTTCTGCTTAGAGCAATTTTCCATGCCTTGTTTCTTTTCATAAAAAAACTCTGGTATTCGACTTTCAGTTGCCAACACAAACATTCTTTTCCATGATCAACGGGCACTCGCTACCTGTGAGAGCGGCCCCCCACTTGAAGTAACTCTTCCGGAGCTTAATACGGACTGGTGGACGTTTGGCAATAGAATATCAGGGCATACTAAGGAGAGATGAGGGCTTGGTGGAGAGGGAGGACTGAAGGCTTTCTTTGAGGAATGGACTACAGGCCACGTAAGCATACAAATTCCTAGTGGAACTCTAGCACTAACTTAGCAAACTCGTTTAGCCACGGGTGGACCCAATCACATCTGAGCTTATTCTGTTTGGCTCCTCCTTTCTACCCCCGTATGTTTGTTATACAGTGATATCGTCCTCAGGTACCGCACTACCGTCCCTTCTCAGTGCACCTGTACCAATACGTTCACTGAAGATGATGCACAATTTTGGAGTATCACTGCAGCATACCATCATCCTCAATCTCCCACTTACCCTGGATCCACTCAACATAGCCTCTGGCAAACCCATCGTGGAGTTCTGTCCCGAGGGGAGGAGTAGATTTGGAGTATTCCCACGGTATCACCTAGCTCTTGTGAGATGGTTTGAGAGCAGTGCTTGCGTCATTTTCCACATGGCAAATACTTGGAGCAACGAAACCACGGTCAACTTCCTCGCATGTCGCTTCGTGTCTGCTAAGTTTGTCTATATAGCCAGTGACATCTCGCTACCTCCTTCCTGTATCGATTCGGAGGACATCTGTCAATTGTATTACTATCGCTTCCCACTTTCACCACATGACGCCACTCCTTCTATTGTCCGCCATTCCATACAATTACCCTTCAATATCACATTCAGCTAGCATGCAAGATGCACAGTACGTCTACAGTTGCACAATGTGTTCTGGATCTTTTGACGCGGTGCTCGGTGCTGCCAAGATCGATTGCCTAGTGCGGATTGATGTCCGCACATTAATAAGGCACGGTATCGACTCGGCATCTGCCATGGGGGTGTCGTGGACTCCCGACAGGTAGTTGAAATTCTTGCTAGCACTGATGAGGTCAACCCGATCAAGATATTCAAGATTCCCTGAGGATGGTATGCGCAAGAATGTTCATTTGTATCAAAACAGGAAGCCAAAAGTGAAGCGAACGGTTACCTATTGGCCTATGTCTTTGATGAGAGCCAGCTGAACGATGATGGATCAGCTCCCAACTGCGCTAGGAGTGAGCTTTTGATACTGAACGCGGATACTATGAATGAGGTCATCAGTAGAGTAAAATTGCCACAATGAGGTGAGGAGAACTTCGATTTACTCTGCCTGCTGCTTAATATGGTTTTGACCCAGTTCCATATGGGCTGTATGGAAATTTCTTTTCCGAAGTCCAGATAGCATCCCAGAGGCCATCCAGGCCATGGCGGACCATTTTGCTTCACAATAATGGTGTCAATACGTTCTTGCCAACGTTTCTTTGTCTGGCTATGGTTTGTAACATCTATGTGTTTTTGGCCATGCTACAAAAATTAGATTCAGAAGCTTCAAATTCAACTTGAGTCTAGTTCTATTGAATATGTTGGTTTTTTTTATCTTTATTACACTAATAAAAAAATGTATCTTACTCAAGCGGCTTGTGAATTCTGCTTCATCTGCAGTTTTGTCCATTGCTCCTGTTCCCTGGCAGCCTCTGAAGGCGGTTTTCGTGGTCAAGCCGACTCCTTAAGTTTGTGGTAGAAAAATTGGTTGAAGGTTTCTGGACAAAGCATGAGCGGCGACATGCTTATTTGAAAAAGTAGTACATACTGAAAGAACTGATGGGATCGTGTATCTCTTCAACCTTGAGTTCATGGAATTCGATGAAGGCAGGTATCTTGTGTGCAGAATCAGGTGAATTATATTTCAACCCTTGTTTGATTGACATTGACTTAAGCAAACAGCGGGCTGGGATAGAGGATATAAGCAAGGGAGTTCTATTTAAGAACAATAAAGGTTACCACAAGCGCCTTCCATTCTACTTTTTGCACCCTATGCGTGATTATCAGCTACCTCCAAGGTGAGGACATACCTTGTAAAGCAATGGAATCCTCAATCGTATGTACACCTGCATCTTCTCCTCTTCTAGTTGACCAGTCATCCTGTTTTGGACTATAATATTTGCCGAGTTCTGTGGAAATCAGGTCAAGGCGAGCTACAATTCAATTTATGATGATCTTCTCACCACTCCCAATTGGTACGCGCCACTCAAGACTTTGGTAATAACTGTGGTGTAGCACTTTCTTTGTGCTTGACTAGTGGTAACAAAGTTTCTCATAACAATTCTGTCAACTCTTCTCCAATCATGCTTGCGCACAATGCAATGTGTCACAATATCCGCTTCTGCTTTCGATTTCAAGCGAGGTCGACGGCAGAACAGGAAATTCTTGATATTAATAACACGCTCCACCTCAGAATTTCCAGGAGAGTCTTCTGCATCGGAAGAAGAATTGGAGGATTGCCGGTTGTCTAGGGTTGAGTTCGCTAAACCTAAAGTCACAGTGGAGGGGGCACTAGATGATGAACCAACAACGACCTCAGAGAGCGTTTACTGCACAGGTTCACTAGGGTGTGCAGATGGGTGAATAGAGTCGTTACTTGAAGATTCCATAAAAGTCACTTCTTGCAAAGAAGGACCAGCGAAATCCTGTACGTTCAATACCAGTGGCTGAGAAAAGTCCTTGGAAGATAACTCAAACATAATATTAATAAGCTTATGTAAAGAGTCACACTCCTTACCTTCCTACCCATCGCTTCAGGCCTCAGGTCACGCAAGACTTTAACTACTGTTGCCATCCCTCATGGACCACCAGCGCTAAGTAGGGCTCTCGGAGTTGTGATGATGGGTGTGACACGTGACGTCAACACCGCCAGCACTTCCAGCATCTACGACGTTACCCATCTAGTGCAGTAGTCACCAGGCGTGCTTATCCAGGTGAGCCGCCGTCGCAATCTTCGAGAATGACGCTGAGGCCTGGATCAAGGCCAGCTCGCTGCTGTGCACCCCACTGACCCTATCTGCACTGGTACCAACCTCTCGTCAATGACTGGGTCACACACGCCATGGCATGCTCCATCCACGCAACATCCACAAGTGTTGTGAGAATGACACTGGTGCCTGGATCATGGCCATTCACGCTGCCCCCGCTGGCCACAAAGACCTTCTCGCAGTGGCCACTCATCGAGTGTGACGCCATGTGGCATTGGTGTTGTGCCACGTCGACACTGCCACCACTGATTTCAGTTGGGTCATGTGAGCCTATGACGTAGACAAGGCGACATTCTCACGAAAATGTTGCCCTTGTCTACGTCATTGTAACCGGGCAATCATACCTGGTTGCAATCTCACGTGACTCATATCCAGAGCTCCACAGTCTTCCGGAGGAGGCCGCTCCAATAGCCTAGTATGGGTGTGGTGAACGAAGCTGCGAGTACTGAGACGGCATATGCTGACAGTCCTGAACAGGATAATGATGTTGGTGTGTTGAGCGCAACGTATTTCTCGCCAGGTGTGTTGATAGTGTCTATGGCCTTCTTTATCCTTGTGCTTATCGTGACACAGGTCTGGCAACGAACTTTGACCTCTGTCGAGTGATCGTGGAGCGCACAATGCCCCCCTATATTCTCGTGCATGGACTTGTCACACCAGATGATGTCAAAAAATTATTTGAACTGTGTGTGTGGGCATTTTTAAAATACTCTTGACTCTGAGGCAGAATAACTTTCTACTTGCATTCTGTGAGCGCTTGAATGTAAGTAGATAACAGAAAGTTATACATGATGTTAATACATTTATAGCCTTTCATCTCTCTCTTGCCTGCAGGACTCATTGAGCCATGCTACAATCTTTGATTTTGTATGGGCTGAGCTGCCAAGAAAATCTTGCCATTGGACAGGTCTGGGGGTGGGTGGATCAAATGGAGGAGTGCTGTGTGAAAAGCTGAGGTCCGAGGAGCACATCAGGTGAACCGGATGAAGGAAGAGCAAGGGGAACATATCAGACTGTTTGAAGGTTTGCCGTAACTTGAATGTGGTAAGTGACAGAATGTTCAACACAAATAGTTCACTTACGTTGGATGCTCAATAGCCTGGACTTAACAATCATAGAGGTTAATGGGGTCATAGAATCTAATGTAAGATGTAGTTGGGGTGGGAGCAATACATAAAGTTGCAAGGGAAGGGTGGCAAACAGATTTAGGTGATACCTACGACTGAATGTGAGTAAATATTCATGGACAATTAAAAACAAACTTAGGAAGATTAGACAGGCTATTTGAAGGTTGACCAAGAACACCTACCAGTGGAGAGCCGAAGTGGAGGATGAGTTGGACTCAGGATACTGGCAGCCTGTAGATTTGAATTGAGGTAGGTCAATGGATGAACCCAAATATGGACTTACATTGAGCCATGGCCTCACTATGTACAGATGCAAGAGAGATGGCCCTCTCACATAGCAATCATGGGCTATCAAAGTGGACATATTGGCAAATCTTTTGAGAGAAGGTGAGCTGAATCAGTTGATACTTACTTCTTATGAACTCACTGCATGCACAGGGTCAGTGAGAACAGATACAGAGGCACTCGACTGCTGGAAATCAATAACTTATGAGGCACATCGTGCTTATGTAAAGCTCGACTCAACACACTGACTCGACTCCAACATCAATGCTAGTTACTGGGGGCAAGTAAGGAATTCTTGCTTTCCTACCCTGTCTAACGATTGCATGTTACTTAGATCAAACAAATGTAAGTGATGTAAATGAAAGTGAGGAGCCGGCACCAATCACTTAGTGCTGGCCAGCTTGAATCAAGGATGGATTCAATGTTTCAATAACTGTTTGTCCATGTCTGGCTGTTTGACTAGGTCAATGGTCAATAGTTTGGAATCCTTCTCGGTTTGACTATGTAAACATGGTGAAATAATTGTTGATCATGATGCATATGTAAGCCTTTTCACAGATTTCAATATGCTAGTACTGGCTTGACTTGTGTCCAAAGCAACACAACAGGCAGGAGAACTTGTTCAGTGAGGGAACCGAGCTTTGTGTTTGCTAATCTCTGATTAAATATCTGAAGTGAACCGGCTGTCTAGTTGCATGTGGTAATGCATCATCTGATTAGTTGCATGTGAGCCTATGACATAGACAAGGGCTACATACCATTCAATTGTCGCCTTTCTCTATGTTATAACCACACAATTATACAAATAAGTGAGCCACATGGAGGTCTTGTGATGCACGCTAACATAAGGACTGTAGCAGGGTGTGGAGGGAAGGAAAGAAGGAGTCTTGAGATAGATCTCAGGATGTTCAGCCCAGGGTGGTGTCAGAAACACATACCAAGGTCAGCAATGACTTTGTCAAAATGGAAAGAAGCGACTCACCTACAATGTTATCCATAGTCCTCATGGGCATTACATCATTTACATGTATGCAGGCTAGAAAACAAATATATAAGTAATAAAACAAAGAAGACAAGGCTTTGACAAAACTATCAGTGCTATACAAAAAAGGGGGTATAGAGGATGACTACTTGACTAAAGTCAATAGACCGACTATCCTAATAATTAGACAAAAGGCAAATAATGGCCAATATGGCAAATAAATGCCAACATATCAAATAGTTAAAGCTACTTTGGTTTACCACCTCCTATATGATCATAAAAAACAAACCATTGACTGAAAAGTGTATATTATGGGTGCATATGGGCCGCAAAATTTGGTGCCATGTGGACTAGCCGAAGGTCGATTTTAAAATCAAAAAAACCCACCACATTATCCCATATAAAAATACTACAAAAAATAACTGTAACTACCAACTACTATCGGAATACAATCCATAACTAAACATAACTTTAAAGACACAACAGACCTCTAAAAACACCGTGGGAATTCGGTGCCAGAAAGGTAAGAAATTTTGGAAATGTTCAAAAATTTGCCGTAAAGTTGCACACGAACGATTCTTACTCCGCTAACGCTACATAGGGAATCGTAATTCAATTAAGTCTTGACTTGTCCATCTTTAGTCCTTGAATAGATCTTTGACTAAACCAATATTCTGGATTCTGACTTGTCAAGAAATCTGAAATACCAGAGCATGAGAAATCTAAGAGGGTGCAACCCATAAGTTGAAGCCAATGCCTGTGTAGTCTAGCCTCCAGTCTTTCAGTTCTCCAAATCTTCTGATATCTCTGGACTCTCCAAGTATTCCAATATTCTGATAATCTGACCAAGAGAATTCAGGACTTGAACAGGCAAAATATAACTGCAGATATCTGCCAAAAAACCAGTGAATGTCTAGGACCAGACCTGCACCTGAGCCTTATCTCAAGTTATCTGTGGTAAGGCTGTCCACAAGTCTGGATAAGTACCAGATGACCTGCAGCTCAACCTGCAAAATTTGAACCATGGTTCCAGATCTTGCGGTTCCAGGTTCACCTGGTGCTTAATTCCACCCAGATCCAAGTTTGGATTCCATCAAACTTTGTAGAACCATGGGTGTTCATGCTCCCACTGCTTCCCACCACCATGCCCACACCTGCACCCAAATGAAGGCCACAATGACCACAAGCCCCCCATGCCCATCCCACCCACCCACTCACACCTTTGTGGTCCCCACACCCCTGCCACACCCATCCCACCTTTGTCCTTCCCACATGCCTGCAACACCCATCCCACCCACACCATCCCACCTTTGTCCTTCCCACATGCTTGCCACACACATCTCATCCATGCCCATCCCACCTTTGTGGTCCCCACATGCCTGCCATCAGCAAGTCCCACCAACACCTATACCTGCACCCTTCTGACAGCCATGATGGCCATGAATCCACCATGCACACATAACATGTCATGCTCCCCACAACACCCACTGTTGACAACTCAACACCTGCACCTGCACTGACTCCACATGCATAGTGAACCATGGGTTTAAATTCAAGGTTCTGAGTCACATGGGCTCCCGAGTATCAATGGTTCCAGGTCAGGGTGTTGAAAGGGGGGTGAACTGTGCCTGTGTCTGGATCCTGAATCACCTGCAGCAGGACTCATGGACAGCCTTAATCTGTGGGAAATGGATATCCAAACCCATAGATGGGATACCCACAGGTTTCCCACAGATGGATCTTGTTATGAACTAGATTTCATCTCATTGGGATTGCAGAATGTTGGAATGTTGGAAAAGTGGAAACTGGAATCAGAAGTCATATGGAAGTTGGCTTCAACTTATAGATTGTGCCCTCTCAAATTCCTCATGTCCTGGTATTTTGGATGTAGGTTTTGGAAAATGCAGAATAAGACTTAGAGATGGATTGAGAAGATATCAAGTTGAGGTGAATCAATATTCAAACTAAGGAACAAAGTACATATAAGAGTCATATATAAGAAATAGACAGTATCTGAATCAGAAAGATACAAAGTACAGAATTCCAAGACAGAGCAAATATGGGTTCAGAGGTAAGACATACATGGATATAAGACCAAAAACAGATCTCAGGAGGAATGACTAAGAATGGAGAAATGGAGGTAAGTGGAATACTTGGAAAAGGATACCAGAGAATGTGGAAAATCTGGGAATGGATCTGGGTTATAACAGATCTGCAAAAAGCATGTGGGTAATTCACACTCATGTCATGCCTTACCATAAGCACTGAAAAAACCACCTAGAAAAAGTGGACTCACTTCCAATCCCTGAATTTCCCAGCATAGTTCAGTGGAGCTGCCACTGATCAGACACATGGAAAAACCATCTGTGCATGTGAAATGACCACCAAAAATAGGTGGAGTTGCTGCTGCAGATTAATAAACAGTATCAATTCGCTTGACAATTGGCTGTTGACCTTTATTCCAAAATCCCATGGGACAACCATTGGTAAGTACTGGAAAAAAACACCTAGGAAAAGTGGAAATACTCACTTCCAATCCCTGGTTTTCCCAGTAGTTCAGTGGAGCAGCCACTGATCAGACATAAGGAAAAGCTATCATCTGTACATGTGGGATGACCAAAAAAGAGGTGGTGTCACCACAGATTAATAAATGGTATTGATTTGCTTGACGATTGACTGTTGACCTTTATAGGGAACCTCATGAGTACATATCTGTACTCTTGGTTGCCTATACCTGTGATTACTTGTATCTGCAGTTACTTGTATCTGAAGTTACAAGTATGATCCCCAAATACCTGCAGGTATTTGGCTGTTCATAGTATGTACTTGTATCTGCAAGTATCTATGTGTAAATGTTGTCCAAATCCCATATCTGTATTCTCCATTTTTTTAAGAGTTCAGGTATATCTGCAGGTACGAGGTTTCCTAGACCTTTATTCCAAAACCCCATGGGACAACCAGTAAGTTCTGGAAAACCCACCTAGAAAAAGGGGAAATACTCACTTCCAACCCCTGGTTTTATCAGTAGTTTAGTGAAACTGCCTGTTATGGACTGGATCAGACTATGTCAGATTTGATCAGAACTCTCCTTGACCAGGTTTGGATATCGTGATATTCAGAAATGCCCAGAATATTGGAAGACTTGGAAATTGGAGAACTGAGGTGGATCTACACAGGTGTTGGCTTCAACTTATGGGTTGTGCCCTCTTGGATTTCTAGTGCCCTGGTATTTTGGATTTCTTGACCAGTCAGGATTATTGAATACTGATGGTTGGGTCTGTATAGAAGATTAGTAACAGACAGACAAGTCAAGACTTATTGGATGAGCAGAAGAATGCGGTTATTTGGAGTTCAGAATAATCAATGCAGAAAAGGATGAGGGTAGTGATAAATGAATATTGAGTGGGGTTTGGCTTTACAGAAAAGCGAGTATAATCAAAGGAGCGGATTGTTGGAGAATCAGAATAAGATGTTGGGATCGGAAATTTGGGATATTGATATAATGATCAATTGTATAAGGACAACAATATACGAAGTAAGATATAGAAGGAGGTACTAATATACAAACTCAGAATGGTTGGGTTGAGTCGATATACAAGCTAAGGAAAAGTGCATTTAAAGGAATATGTGGAATTCTGGAATCGGAATTGGAAGAGATAAGGGTGTGTGATACAGAGTTCCAGAAATCAGAGCAAATACCGAAATTGAGATAGAACATATGGGGATAAGATTGTGATGGATCGTGACTAAGAATGGTAAAATGGAGGTATATTGGAATAAGCAGAAAAAAGGGCTTATCGGAGTGTGGAAATGTTGGATTAATGGGAATTGGATCTGGGATCTAACACTGCTACTGGTCAGACATGTGGAGGCCATCATCTGTACATGCAGAATGACTTTCAAAAAATATGTGGAATCACCACAGATTATATGCATAGATAGCCCATCATTTAGACCTGTGGAACAACCACAAAAAAAAACACAGAGCCACCACCAATCACTTGCATGAATAAGCCACTTCCTATGCACTGATTGTATGTGGATATAGATGAGTTCTGACCACCATCAAAATAATTTGTGGATATTTTGGTGCCAGATTGATGGAAATCCCACTGAACCAGAATGTCTGGTGGGAGGTTTAGAAAGTCATCCCATGTATTTTTCACAAGTTTTTTTAAGGGTTCTGATGAGGGATAACTCACTAGATAGCTCATGAATAGTAGTGGCATTATTCACCAGGTGTCTTAGTCAACGCAGCACAAACGTAGGCTTCCCCCCATGTTCTCCTCCTCATCCCCCAAGACACAAAAGTTCCAAATGTTGATAGGCCCCCCAAAAAAATATTGTGATCCAAAGATCATCCACTCTGGAGAAGCATGTCATCCTTGTGCAGGGGCCGTGCTAATCAAAACTGTGAGATGCAAATAGACACTTACCTAAGGAAACATCGAATGAGGCTCTAGATTACATAACAGAGATTAAAATTAAAATTAAAATTAAAATTACCTGTTTGGAAGAACAGAAACTTTTTGGTTGTGGATCTAGCTAGCCCCTGCATGAGGACACACAACAATGCAAAAAAAATGCATCAATCAAGGGCTAAGGAAAACATCGGACAGATAGCTCTATATTAACTTCTCCTCTTTTGCCAAATTTACAACTGTCCATTGCTTGCCCCACGTGTTTAGCAATGCCGTGCTGGACAGGAATCGAGCCAGGCATGGAACAGGGCGTGGTACAGGAGAAGGACAGGAGAACGATAGGACAAGCGTGCTGCTGCCCATCCCCAAGGGAGGAACGAAACTTGAAGACGTGTAGAACGCGTCCACGGTACTCCACGCGAGTAAACCGCTCTGTTACCTGGATATCTTAGTACGCCTCGACCACATATGAAGTTTCGACATCTTACCTCGCACTATCCAAAGAACTGCATCGGATCCTGTGGATGTTGTGCATGCAATGCAACATGAACCTGCAAGTATCCTCGTACTTAGGCAGACAAGATACGAGAAAAATAAAATAAAATTCAGGACTATCGCTAGCAGACCATTACTAGTATGAACATAACACACATGTACATTATTCAAACACAAAAGAAAATTGCTCATGCTAAATCTGACCCCACTTTGCACCGCTGGCATGTGCAGGCAGATACCCGAGCACATAACACACGCGTCCTTGTTCGCTAGCGAGCATATCAGCTCGGCCTGCTCTAGCTCACGATCTTGCTGACGCTGGAGCGCCACAGCGAACTCTGGGTCTTCTGCCACTGTCGTTGCGCGTGTGTCGAGCGTGGGTGTCGCAGGGGCAGGAGGCGGCGAAGGTGGATTGGAATGTGTGCGTGTCGGCGATGGTAGTGGCAGCGTGTTTCCATTGGTGTAGCCGTTAGTGCCCTTCAGCGAGGGTGTGACATACTCGGCCTTGACAGTGGTGTCAAGTCGAGGGTTAGGCCTTGGCAGATGTTGCAGGTGAAGGTGAGAGAGGGCGTCGGCATCGTCAATTCCTTTTTCTTTTTCAGGAAACTTTGATCGACTGTGAACTGGATGGCCTGAGCGGCTGATCGTGTACGCAAGTAATGTGCGAGATAACATATCGGTGTCCATGGCAAACGGAGACTTACTATATACCAGTAGCCTTCGGATCCTTTTTTCATCTGTAGAATTGTCTGAAAGCGCAAACGTTAGCACCGAGGATCAAACGTGCAAGCCGTAGTGCTAGTAGATCAGGAGTTAAACATGTAGGCAATAATTTCTCAGTGTTTTCATACCCTCGGAGGGTGAGGAAAGTATAAGCAACTCTAGAGTGATTGACGAACATACGTCGATCTCGAGCACGTGCATCGTATGCAGAGCGATGAAGATTGCCTGAGGGAAAATCTTCTAGTTAGTTAGCGGTCAAGGATAGGACGTCAGAAGTGCTGGGATTAGCTGGCACAAGCGAATATGGCTAAAATTGATCGGGTTATCTCACTGGGGAGGATGAAATCGTGGGAGTATCTCTCCCGCAGGTGTTTGTACATGAGCCGAACGAATCAGAAAACGAATGGGTTTGCAGAGGTGAAGGACAAGAATTGCAAGTGTTCCTGACAGTGTGGAAAATGCACAGAATGTATGCGTAGACGCTTCTCGCGATGCAGGCAAGACCCTTTCCTGTTGCACAGGTCGACTCGCCAAGTGTACGTTCAAACTAACTTTGGCAAATGTACGCGCCACGGTCGGCGGCGAGGTCAAGCACTTTCTTCTGGCTAATCTCCTAGGCAATCTTGTAGATAGCCTCGACGTCATCAAGGATGGTGGGAATGTTTTGGATGGATCCTGGACGCAGACATCAGTGACCAAAATAGAAGAGCCCCGCAGTGGCACCCACCGTTGTGGGCGACGATCTGATTCTTTGTCATCATTTCATCGACGAGCTCCTTGAGCAACCACGGGCATACAATCTATAACTAAGTTAATAAAAGAACAAGAATTAAGAAGAATAAAGTTTCAAAGAATATAAAATTAAAAATTAGTAAGGGTTTAAAAGGTCAAAATTTAAATATAATTCAATAAAAGCTAATTTAACTTCATTATTCGCCGGCAAGAACACGGCGTGTATAAATGTTGCTAATCGATCATTGTCAACACAGTACTATCCACTAATCCGCGAAACACATACCTAGTGTAGAGCTCAAAGCATTCATTGAAGTCTAAGATCTGGTTGATCGACGCAGAAGACATCGGGGCACACAGCAACGCGTTCTTCATCCCCACGTGCTTGATCCGCTTAAGCTGATCCCACCTTCTCAACCCTGTCGGTGTTACACTTCACACAACATATTGAAGCTTGCCCCCGCTTGCCGGACTGTCTTGGAAGGTTTCATATGGACCATCCCTCTCTGTCATGTCTACACTAGCCTCGGCGGCAGCATGGTAGATAGTCTCAAAGATCTGGATGTTAAGTTTTTTTGGCCTCCACAAATTCGAAAGGTATACGCAGCGCCATGAAGGTATTCGCGAGACCCTGGACACCGACACCGATGGGGCGGTGACGCAGGTTGGAGCGACGGGCCTCAGGAACCGGGTAGTAGGTAGCGTCAATAACGCAGTTAAGGTTGAACGCGACAAGCTTTTTGGCAGTCATGTATCCCCGACTTGGAGTCGATGAAGCTAGGGAGAGCAATGGAGCTGAGGTTGCATATAACGACCTCATCAGGCGAGGAGTACTCAGTGATTTCTTTACAGAGGTTGGAGGACTTGATGTTTGTTTTGGCTGTGTACAGGGTGGTTAAACTAGCGCATATAGTGAAAAGAATAACACACCATCCGCATTCTTGGACAACATAAAGGGACTACCGGTCTCAACCTGCGATTCCAGAATAGCATACCACAGCTTTTGAGCATCGATTGTCTTCCTGGCCCTACCTTCGCGTTCGTACTGTTCATACAACGCCACAAACTTAGCGTCGTACATCTCATGCAAACCCTGCGCTTCATTGGGGCAGAAAAGTGACCACTTTCCACCTTGCTCTACACGTTTCACGCTGCAGACGAATCACGAGGAAAGAGCATAGTGAAGAGCGTAAAATCGATCGGGAATCCAAAGTGCATCAGACAAGTCTCTCGCTCTGGCTTCTTGCTTCCGATGATTTTTTCTCGGATCAAAGAAGTCAAAGACGTCAGCGTGCCACGGCTCAATGTAGATGGCAAAAGCACCAGGACGTTTGTATCCACCTCGGTCGACATGGTGTGCAGTTGAGTCATATGCGCGAAGCATTAGCACAATACCGTTCGAGTAACCGTTGGTCCCAGCAATGTATAACTATAACGTATATTCAATATACTGAGAAGGAATATCAGCAGTATAAACGTACATACCCAGTGGCTCGAATGCAGTGGATATTCAACCAAACTTCCTCCGGCTATCTTAGAAATCATCGCGCATGTTTTGAGGGTATCACAGATGCCTTCAATAGAGTCCTCACGCATACTGACGAAGGAGCATGACGAGAGCTGCGGGTGTGGTGGACCAGCATTGAACAGAATGGGACTGACATGAGTGAAGACGCGCTAGCTCACGTGGTATGTCTCAATGACGATCTCAATATCATGATCATGGATGCTGACAGCAGCCCGCATAAGCATGTGCTGACTCGGAGGACGCTCGGCAACTCGACCATTGATTCGAAGCAGACATGACCGTTCAAGGGTCTTGAATCCGAAACTGAGTTAATGCATATGAGGAACAATGACAACAGAAAACATGAATCGCTCACAAGTTGTAATCAAATCCGCGATTATAAACACTAGAATCAAGGAGTCCGGCATTGGCACGCACAACATCATATGTAAATTGCGGTATTATGCTTGCTGGATTGTAATTCTTATGGTTCACTGGAATGGGATGAGATGTCGTTAAAGTTTCAGAATTGAGTGCATACAAACTTACCGTAGTTGTAAAGATCCTCGACGACCTCGCTGAACTTCTGTCTCCTTATGTAAGTTGGATATGGCGATTCGTGCTGCAAGGACTGCATAGTCGAGATGAGAGGTAGTAAGGTACGCCGCTGTCTCAGCTGCTAGGGTTCTCTATGAAAACTATCAGCGGAAAAGTGACTAAGTAAAAACGTATACTCACGTCGAGTTTGAACGTAATAACGCCTTGGTAGACGCCGGAGATGGCTTTCTTAGTGGTCCCAAGCAAGACAGAATGCAAGCAGGTACGCGTCAGAGAGAGAGATATTAGCATCACGTCACATACTCAATAGGGCCTAGGTGATCCGTGTCGAGCCCATAGCATAGCCGTGAGGAGGTTAGCACTGACACACGATGAGACACGACTTGATGCGAATCTTGTTTATTCTGGACGTGATCTACAAGCAAATATGAGTGCGTAGGGTTGAAGAAGACGTGTCAAACAAAGGTCATTAAATGCTACGCGCTCTTTCCACTCAAAGAGGGATCAGTACAATAGGTCATTTACGACACATTGACGTGGAAAAACTTGCTCAACTAACAGAAACACTAGAGACGCGTTGCGACCTACCCAACTACAGTAGATGGTCCGAAAGAAATAGTCCTTCTTCAGTTGGTACTGATGACACGTACCGCGTGTATATACAAAAGCCATTGAACTGTGAAAGGGCGAAAGGGGCAGACGCGTTCATTTATAAGTCAGCAAACAGTGCCAAACACAGCCTCCCAACACATGCCACGTGATTGGACGTGACGCAGTTGCGGTTGCGCTCTGAGTCGGATCCTTACAGTAATTTCTTACTCGGGCACTTCCTGCTCTTCATGATGACACCACCGGTGTTAGTTAACGTTAGTTCCTTATATTGACCGATTATACGCTACCAGTGAGTAACTCGCACTTTTACGTTGAACTATGCTCATTCAGGCTTGTGTGTGTGTTTCTTGTAGTGCTCTGTAAGTAATGGATACCAAAGAGTTTTTTTACTAGTGCTTGAATGTTACCAAGTCTGGCTACGCCCGTCGAGACAAATCCGTCCACCGCTGTACTCATTAAGACAAAAGAAACAACGTCGAGCAATTGTAAGCCTCAGATATACGCAAATATCGATACTAACTCGGATATTAGGTCGTGAAGTATGGCATCTTGTATCTCCTTGTTCTCGTCGCCTTTGTCCTTCTAATCGCTCTTCCCGCGGTCTTCCGAGGTCAACTTCACCCCCATTGTTCCTTCTGTTCATCCATTTAGAGCTGGCCCAAGATGTACTCCGTGTAGCCTCCGTTTGTCTTTACGTCACGAACATTGACTAGGTAAATATGGACCTACTTAGTCTCGTGTTGCTGTCATTTTCCTTAATCTCTCGTACTCTTGTCTCTTCTTTCCCTTATGACGAATCCTGTCCTATCTTGTATATGTTACCCCAATATCAGACCTACGGACGCGACGTCTACCACCTTTACTTGGGCCTGCGCGTCCTAAACAGTATGACATCGTCGAGCCATTATCCAAACCTTGCGGTAAGCATGCCTCTACTATTCTACGTCTTTCGATTTCATAACTCCGGCGTGGTCTATTACGTCGAGTGGTACCCACATGCTGCAAGCTTTAAATTGTATCAAAATCGATTCATACATCTCCACGGCAATTTCGTAGTTCTGAATAGTTGCTGAAAGAGCGAAATAGTATACATACATCATGCGATAAAAATTCATACACTACAATTTCGATGATGATTGGTTTTCTTGGCGTGATCGCCTCCTGCCGAATCTGGTTCAGTTTTCATACTGACTCAGGTTCCCTGGGGAGTTCGCGTTTGTCAGTGGTAAACTGTATAGTTGAAAGTTCACAGGAAGTGGAAGCCTGCTCAGTAGTGGAAAGGGGTGCCTTCACTTTGTCATGTATATTGAGGGTCAGGCGATTCGTCATGATAGCCATCATTCTGTTAGGAAAGTGTTCAGACGTAAAATAAATGCGAAGAGCCAAGACCTTACGTAGAGGATGGACTGCGATATATAGCAGCGTGAACACAAATCATTCTGCAGAATCTGAGATGTCTTACGGTCCATTCAAATCTTTGAGACTAATCTGTCAAGTTTTAACGTTCCTGTTACAGTTTCATGAAAGAACAGGAAAACCGACACTTACTGGCGAGAAAAGGTTCATGAATGTCCATATCCCGATCATCGAAAAAATTACACTGAAATGAGATGAGTGGTTTGATCGAACAGGTTAGAAATGATGATTCACAAAAAATACAAAGCGCCATCCTTGACAAGTAGATGTGCGATTCCTCGTCGCTCGAGAGTACTCAACGAGACTTCTCTCCAAGTCTTAACGATAATTAAGGAGAATATGGACGTGTCATACAATATCTCCAATAACAGGACCAGGGTTGGCCAGCGACCGCTGTGCATATAATATAAGTATGTAATATGGATTTTCAACGTTAGGACACACAGTCGAGCGGAAGGGATAAATAAGCAGCCTTCTTTTTATCAGCAGGTGACCATTTCGGGTGGTAAGCTATGAACACACCGTTGAAGACGGGGAGATCAATGGCAGGAAGGTCCAAAGCTGCGAATAAAGAAAATGAAATATGTTTTCCCCGTGAATGGGGACGGGGATGACTCACGTCCACCTCCCGGGAATGTGAGGAGAACGCAATCAACAACGACCTGGCACAAGATGAGGGTGCCCAAATAAATCCCTACCCTTTTACTGCGATGATAGAGAGCATAGACACTACGTATTATGAGACTACTTGACAGCTCAACAAAAAAAAAAAACCACTAACCGCAGAAGAAGCAGGGTATCAGCAATTAACAGTGCAATCGTAAGCAGGCCGAGAGGTTCAATTGAAGCTAAGCGTCGGCAGCTAAGATAGCGTATGAAATCCGACGCAGGTGATGTAAAGCTTTTGTAAATTCTTACACCTACAAATACTATAAGCAGTTGAAATGGTACGATCATACAAAGAAGCTGACTATGTCGTTCGATCTGAAAGATAAAAAGACTGGAAGAAAAGAAGTAAGATGTAGTCGCATGAATTTTCCTTCTAGCTTACTGTAGGTGATCACCGACAGACATATTAGTATATAGTATCTGTTCTGAAATACCATAATGTTTCATTCAGGGGATCGCATAAAAGCTACAGAGTGACTCACCAAGTAGAAGGCGAAGGTAGCTGCAAAGTTCGAATCTTGGGTAACTGGTCAAGTTATACTACTGTCATTGCTTACCTAGATTTTGTTTGTTAGGCCACCATATGAGCCGTACCTATTTCAAGAAGTCACAAAACCATTTTGTAACTTTCCACCCAGACTGGCACGCACTTCGTCGGAAAAGGTTATGAGATGCTCATAGACGAGAACAACAAGAATGGCGACAAGGTAGTACTGGGATGCTTAGCATGTAATATTATACCACCGGTGGGCAAACTTGAAGTACCTTGGTTGCCTGTCTAAAGAACTGTCAGCTGAGTCGTCACTTTGCTTTAAATAATTGAAGGGCTCACATTCGTTCACCGGCGGTGATTATTTCTTTAATCGCATCGGTGGTCATCACAGATGATAAGTATCGTTGGCTCGGTCCAGGACCATGAAACAATAAGATAGTCGTCTGAGAGCGCAAGCCAGTAAGGACAGAGGATACTCTTTATCTACCATAGCTTTTTATATATGGAACCTCAGTAGAGTTACACTCGCTGTTAGTTGTTGCTGGCTCAGCTCAGAGCATGGTGCGAAATCTAGAAGTTCGGAGTCCCGGCCCGGGGTCACTTTCCCCTCGCCAGGAGGCTGGAAACCTGAAGTCTTTTTCCAGTTCTTTTTCAGCTGTGCCCGAAGCCATTCCACTTACGGACCCCGGAGTGAGTAGAAGGGACGCAGGAAGGCCTCCACGCCGTCACTTTTAGTTGTGAGATTTGAGTTCAAACTCTTGAATGACGTATTGACACCGTACCCTGGCTCACCGACGAGTCACCGTAGCCTGTAGGCTTTCAGAGATGAAAATAACATCGGATATGCCAAAAGTGTAACGACATTGGCTTCTTCGGCTTGGTTCTGAATCCTTATCGGATTCTCCTAGCAAATTAAAGTGCTTCACAACAAGTATTCATCCGTATCGTTCCGATCGACATTGCGGCTCCAACCTTTCCCGTCACGTGCGTAGCTAAGTACCAACGCAGGCTATAGTACACATATCTAATTTCACACAACAACTTCAAAGTGTCGAGTGAGTACCTATTAATAAGTCATCCTGTTACTCGCCTTCTCGCTTAATCTTCGCTGTACTATCATCAATCTTAAGACCCCTAATGAACGAAACACGCAACATGGAATTCACATGCGCAACTTATAATCGAATGACATTCAGAAAGAATAGCATTCGCCCATGTACCTTTGAAGCTTCTCGACTTCCGAGCGCTCGATAAATTGACGGCAGGTCCGTCCCGTTAGGATCTAAGTGCCGGCCTTGTGAAAAAGACCATGTGCATCTTAGATATGGATGTCCTTCATATGTTTCAGTTTCAGGCTATCGTTTTCGTGTGCTGGCGTAAAGCTTCTACACTCAGGCTTAGTGGCTGCGGGACACTTGTTTCTGTGCCTCGACGACAATGGCGCATTTCGATGATACCTCGGGAGCGGTGCTGGTATCTTTGATGCTATCTATGACCATGTATGGGATTACAATTGTACAAGCATATGTGAGTCGTTTACTTGGGGCTTTATTTTCTGTTAAAAATTGTATTGAATGGATATGAAGACGTACTACATCACGTACCGGGACGATAGGTGGAGTGTCAAATATTTGGTACAGACCTCTTTCTATTTCCATCACGACTTATTAATGGTATATACAAGGTTCTGTTGATTTTGTAAGTGGCTTCAGCTGCAAGTATGGCCTCTGAATTCTCACTTCTCCGATCGCCGTATGCAGCATTCTGGACACCCTTGGTAAAGTGACAAATACTTGAGATCGAGCCTAATATGCAGGTTGAAATTTCTGAATCAGATACGATCTTCACGTCGCATGCATCCTATAGACTGCTAGTTACCTTTTACGGAGAACCAGGAAATCTCATGGCTGCTGTTGAAAACACCTGGTCAGCGCTCCCTTACATTTCACCCGTCTCTACGTCCCTTGACAGACAACTATAGGTCTATTTGCGTATGTCCAAAATTCCTCACACATAACCTGTCGTTGAGATCTCCGTAGGCTGCCATTCTCGCAACAGTGAGTGTCGGGTGTCAGATACGATGAGAAACTGGAAAGATATCTCCGACCCTTGCAGAGCCTGATAGCCTTTATTACACAATTGTAAGGCTCTCACTCAATTTCCGAAACAGTACTAAACTTTGAGTCTTAGTTTCCTGGGACACAGAGTGTGGAAATGTGCGTATCGCGGAATATACACATTAAAGCATACTTACGGGGTAATAAGTGACCGGAAACAATTGGCCATTGAGTGGATTCATTGTGAGGATGCCTCTAACTGTGAACGTCACAACTGACTGCTCGAAGGCGGTGTTAGCGCTTGTTCAATTCGGTACTCTTGGCCTGTTGTTCATCACTCAGTCATCTTACCTGCCGATATATGTCCAGTCTTTACGTTTAGTATGTCTCCTACTTTTTAGGTAGACTCACTCACAATGGATCGTAGTTGTTGCCACGATGTGGTGAGTGTCCAATGACATGCCAAAGCTTCAGTTACGGTATATGGATTTCAGCTTCCTCGAGCACAACCTCTTCACTAAACTCAACAAGATGACAGTGAGAATACGCATCTACATCGTTCGTTCAAGTCCCTGACCTCTCGTCCTCCCTTAGTGGGTCCTGCTCGTCCCTTACTCCTGCGCTGCAGCTTGCGACACAACCATCACGGTATCTCTCTGCTGGTATCTTTATTTGACTCCAACATATTTCGAAAGGTACGATTCATTTTTGCAAAGCATCATGACATGGTTTTACCTTGTACGCACAACACTTGATCTCAAGGACACAGCTCCTCGTCAACAAACTTATTTTATACACTGTGAATACTAGTCTATGGACGACGTGATTACCTCTATTTTCAATTCGGCTTTTGCACTTCTCACACTCGACGCTCGCAACTCTACAGAACCTTTGTACTTCTAGACCTCATTACCTTCAGGATATGGCCATCTAACTTGGTCTATATCGGTGTGTTTTTCCTACTAAGTAAATGTGAGCTCAATTTTTCCTACTTTGACGACATGTGCTTACGATGATATTTTCTTCAGTGTACACCAATTCTTTGCTTGGAATGTTAGTCTCCTCTTTCCCCCCTTAGTCTTTATTTAAATGCGCTCCGGTCATGGCAGATTGAATACGCGGAAGAACCTCCGCAACACTATGCTCTCGACATTTGAAGTTGCTGAGTTAGGGAACTCCATCCCAATGCCGCGATTTAGCGCTCCGCATCACGATCCAGATATCAGTGCAATACACCAACCCGACCACTCGGAGGTAAGGTATTTTATTTTATATATCACACTTACTTAATTTAATATATTCTCAGATTCATGCTCCTGCTCACTATGAAGGCTCCGAGAGTCGATGTTCATCACAGTGCAGAAAAGGCGATGATTCGGTGAAATAAGACGTCTAAGATTCACGACATGATCCGTAACCTGTATTTTCTATTTCTTAATATCAAGGTTTTACTTCTGTCATGTGGAGAACGTTTCATGTTATATAGCGGTGGGAGAAGGGACACCCCTACGAAATGCCCGCTCTCTGTATGCGCAATTCGGACTTCGCGAAGAGGGCACACGGGAGCTAAATTATAATATGTTCTGATTGAGAGACAAAGGATACCCGCAATCACCTATCTGTGATCTAAATAGGCTCAGCTGAATACTTTCTACTTGTGGATTAGATTTTCTCTATTCTCACACTGTCCATCTGTATTTTTGGACGAGTCATTCTTGAATAAGGTTGTACCTGGCGTGAAAAGACTACAGTGATGATAAGTAGTCATAGAAGTCATCCAACCGACGAACAATAGCCTCCGTGCACTGAAAAACAAGTGTTAGAATAAATAAATAGAAACAGCCTTCCAGGTAAAATTCGGAGCGCCGACAGTCCAAGAACACCCACATTCAACCACAACAGCAGCACCATGATGTTGTTGTCTCAGTGCGAGGAGTATTACGATCCCCTAAACTCTCTCCCCGTCTATAAAGGAGCTTTGGGGATGCTTTTTTTAATTAGATCTACTCACAATGCCCTCTAACCCTCCGCCAGCAACCCGCGTTGCGCAATTCACGGATACACCGGACCGCTTCGCAGTGTTCTACGCGGAGTACCTGAAAGCCATACCTGAGGAACTGGATCGCCTTGGCTGTGAAAGAGTCTTCCTCCTGGTATCGGCTAGTCTGGATGATAAGACTGACAGAATAGCGAAGCTGGAAAACATACTAGGAGAACGGATTATTGCTAAGAAAGTCGGTGAGTGAAGAATTATTGGCGTTGCTGGTCGGGAGGCTTACTGACCTATGTATGTAGGGGTACGTGCACACACCCCATACACCGATGTTTTAGACCTGGTTGATCAACTCCACGAGAGCCGGTGGGTGATGTTATAAGCATTATTAGTCTTAACTGATGTTTGTT
Organism: Ramaria rubella; assembly: GCA_015039355.1. Taxonomy (NCBI): domain Eukaryota; kingdom Fungi; phylum Basidiomycota; class Agaricomycetes; order Gomphales; family Gomphaceae; genus Ramaria; species Ramaria rubella. The sequence goes on along the minus strand of MU134419.1, from coordinate 8,605 downwards.
ATGCAGTGGCGATTGCATTGTTTGTGTAGGGAGCAGCTCTTACTCTGATGCTGCCAAGATTGCTCTCGTCAGTAGTATTTCCATGTGCTCGACGAAGCATATCCTGATAAAATATAAGATCGTTCATTCATCTATAAAATCTTCCGAACTCAGTGTCTCGGCGATGGAAACGCTTGCTGCAAAGTCTTACCACAACGGAGACACCAAAGCACCCACCACTGTCAAGGCGCCGACTCTGAAGCTGATTCTCGTTCCTACGACGCTTTCCGCCGCCGAATACAATGTAGGATCAAGCGCCACCCACCCTGATACAAACAAAAAGACGACATTCACGCACCCATTGTGTGCTGCGAATTGCGTTGTGCTCGACCCTGAACTTTGCACGACGACGCCGCAACGGATTTGGCTGGGAACAGGCATGCGCGCTGTCGATCACTGCGTGGAAGCCCTCTGCGCAAATAGCAGCACCCTCTTCGTCGATGAGAGTGCTGAGGAAGGACTGCGCCACCTCGTCCCAGGGCTCGTCGCATCTCGTGTAGATAAGAACGATATCTTAGCGCGGGGTGCGTGCCAGGTCGGAGCGTGGCGTGCCATGCAAGCTGTGCACCTTCGGATCCCATTTGGAGCGTCACATGCTATTGGACGTCAACTCGGAAGCGTCGCTGGCGTGCCGCATGGCGAAACGAGCTGTGTCATGCTACCAGCAGTGATGAAGTACAACAAGGGGGTAAACAGCGCACGACAGGAGCGGGTGACAGACATACTTTGGGACGTAGGGGGAGAGATGCTCACAGCGTGTGGGTTGAAGCGCGGGACCGCAGATGCGGGAGATGTCATTAAAGCGTTGGTGCGCACGCTTGAGCTGCCGACGACGCTTGGAGATGTAGGAGTGAGAAATGAGGAGCAGTTAGATCAAATTGCGGAACATACATTGATGGATGTGTGGAGGACAAATCCACGCAGAATTGATAGTAAGGAGCATATCCGGGAAATTTTGCGCATGGCATCCTGATATTTATTTTGTATTAGAGAGCTTAGTTCTTTTACATATCTCGATTCTGTTACCCTCAGCTCTATGCACGAAAAGTTGCGGCATCCGTAGCGCTTCTACTAGCATGGGGAGTTGAAACGGTCCTACGGAGTGCATTCGTCCAACACGTTACGACCACTTAGATGGCTCGTCTCGCTCATCGTGAGCTCTCTTTAGGCACCTATTAAGTCATTTCGTGATGTTGAATGTTGCTGCTTCTTCGCAGCGTGCGCATATATCACCTATGCGACCACATGTTCCCGTTCTCTTTGGTAGTCGAATCCTTCATCGACACACCGTAGATGTATCAATGTCCATAAAGCCTCAAATAAGCTAGGGCTCACTATTCATGGCGATCAAATGAGAAAGGCCGTGTTTATGACCATTGACAGGAGGTGTAACTGGTCTCCCGTACCGCCAGCCCTAGTGTAAGTTACACAGCATATATACAACACCCATGTCGCATTCCTCACGCATCCATCACAGGAACATGTGGCCAAAAGTCCGTGCACTTACTTTAATCCTACGTAGTACACGGCAAATGTATTTATTTGCAAAGGCAATTCCCAAGAGAAGATCCACGATCATGATCTCTTGGAGAAACTATGTTGCTTTTCGAGAAATACGCTTCGTGAGTCGGCGCCGTACGCTGTATATGTGGATCTATGCCAAACTTTAGATTCATATTCAAGTTGGTGATGCTGAATGTCGTTGGTGATCCAATCTAGGTCATACCAAGGTATTTGAGGTGGACCTTACTGCTACATCAGCTTTATTCCCCAGCGTGAGTTCCCGATCTCAGGTTGAGGCTGGTTCTCCTGGCTCTCGCTGACTGAGAATCGTCTCCGAATTACTGCCAATCAAGTGGTCCAACCAGAAATATTTGATGTATTCAGCTCTCCTGGTTCTCCTGAGAATATAGAGAAGGGCACCGATGAACACTATAATAACCAATCTACCTGACCATCTATTACGATACCACCCATCTAATTCAAACATTCGACGTACGTACCCTCGGAAGTACGGTTCAGTATATACATCGAGACAAGAAAGACAATTATTCGATTTGAAGGATGCAGAAGACGGATGGGTCAGAAGCATCGGAATTGAGATTTGCCTGTGCAAGAGGATAACAAATACTTGTCGTCTCGTGAAAAAAGAAGAGGGAGGTCAGGCAGGCCGTTTTATGCAGATCATATGGTCCTCAAATTCACACATTGACACAAATGTCTGTCTTTCTCACATAATGAGACAGAAATTGCAAGCTTCGATCTGAAACTTAGCTTTATTCGTAGCACGAGGCTTGGGTGCCGGTGCACATCACTGATGAAGGTCAATACCCGTAGCCATCAGATCGTGTTAGGAATAACTAGAAACAAGACACAGCAAGATGAGTCAAATACAGGGAATACAATCATCAAAAACAACAAGACTGGTCAAGTACAGGTGCAGGAACTAATTTATAGAATACAATGACGGTCCCTATCGATCACAGCAAGCATATCCAAGTCCGTGGCACCTAGGAGGCTTCGGGGTGTAGCGGAAGTTACTACAATCAAATATCAATGGTTCCAGGGTCAAGCCGACAGACACGCAAAAAGTGGCGCGGGCTAGAGCTTCCTCCAAAAAAAAAAGCCTGTGAAAGATGAGGATCGTCCCTAAAATGACGAGAAGGGCTCACAGAATAGACTCCCCACATAAACCATAGATCTCCGAATGCTCTAAAATCAGAATGATCATCAAAGCCTTTCGGCTAGAAAGATAGCAGTCCGAATTGTTTCGAAATCGAAAACAGTCCACTGTCGTTGTATACTTAACGTCATGCACAAATTCCATGCAGGCCGGGCTTACCAAAAGCTAGCCTTAAAGCTGGGCTCCGCCTATCGTAAGCATGATCGCTACTACGATCAACCCTAGCACCGCCAACGAACTGGCACCAATAACAATCATCTCGCCCCTGCTGAATGGATCCATGATCCCATTGGGATCTCGTCGGCCTCGTACAAACCCACTACCGTCCCCTTCCTCGTCTTCCATCTCTCTCCGTTTGGACTGAGAAGTTAGGCGGGCGAGGTTGAGGGAGGACAGCCTGAGAGGCGGAGCGCCACGCGGGGGGGGAGGGTATGACGCAGCACGGATCGGCGCCGGTGAAGAGGGTTGGGAAGAATCGTGAGTGTAATCTATATCATGCGGGTCCCTGTCATTATACGAGAATGCAAGCAGGGATGAGTCGGATCCAGGCGTTGGTGGGAACGGAGCCATGGAGAACTTAAAACTCCGGTCGTTCCTCAGTATATATGTGACTGTGACACTCTTCTGAAGAGCTGCCTTCACTGATTCCTCCATTTTAGACCAGAAATCATGGAGAAATCAGAAGCATGTCAGTTCAATCTTTGCATAGGAATGTAGGTCCTGTAAAAATATTTTACATAAGATCGTTTAAGACTCGATCATTATATTGATTCTACTATCTCCAGCAATGATGGCAATATCTTTTCTGACTTAGAAAGAATATCTTTCCCTACGAGAGCATGTGTGTTCTGCATGCTGTCAATGAGCTTTATTCCGGTTCGTGTAGAAAGTCTTTCATATGCAGCTTAGCTATTCACGATAGGTATGAAGGTATAGGGTGAGCTAAAATCAAGACAATGTTCAAGAGGAATCTTTTCTCATATTGAAGGCGCTAACTAGAAAGCGTGGAAGATCTCCATATAACCGATCGTGGCGTATTTATTGACTCGCATTGTTGGAGAAGTGTGAGACGAAGTGTCGCCAAACCTCGAAGCCCCATTGTGGCCAATACATTCATGCGGACACCGTCACTTTCAGATAAGGGGGACATTTATTATTTTTCGGTTTACTTCAATTGTGAGTGGCACTAATTCTTTGTCACATTTCCAATGTGAATAATGCAAAATTCATACAGTCCAGAGCTTGAGTATCATTTCTGTAGTTTATATTTGAATGAGATCATCTTTGCAACTCGATCCGTCACCAAAAAAAATTGGTTTGCGTTGCTTTAAAGGCTGTTTGTTGGGTACGTCCCCATGATCGCCTTGGGGCCATCGTAAACAAATGAGCACTCAGCAGTAAGAGAAACCAAGCGTTCTCGTTTTTTTTTCTTTCGGAAAAGTGTCGTAAGCCTCTTGCAATCTAAATATCTTCTAGCTTCTGTCTAATCACCAGTATGTCTACAGTCGGTGTTTTCATACGCTTGGGCCCCTCGGAAATTGGCGCGCTGATGTGGGCGTGACGAGGAGTCGGCATATTCTCCGATCGACCACATTAATGTCTTCCACATTTTCCACCCCACGAAATCTCAAATACTTTAAAGCAGTAGAACTTGGCAATGACGGGCAGCTTGACCCACCCGGGCCGCCACAATTTGCGAGCCTTTCATGATGTCAAAATTCAAAATATCACCGATCGTAAACCCTTCTACTATACACGGACCGCCATCGGCACCCTCAGACCCTTCTATTGCGACTTTCATTTTCGACTCCTCCGATAAAATCCCTCCGTTGGGACTTCGCAACGAAACCCGGTTTCTCCCCCGCAAATGGGAAAAATGGGAGCTCAACATGCTCCTGGCGTATTATGACATCGATCGTTGCCCTGATCCCGTCCAGCGCCGCGTGTGGGCGCACAAGATGAATAGCGTGCGTTTCGATAAACATGGGAGCGAATTTGATGTGAAGACGTTCGCGGAGGGGTTTAAGGAGTATGTTTTTTTGCTGCTGTGTATGAAGATAACTGACGATACGTTGGTAGCTATGATCGCAGAGTGGGGAATTGGTTCAAGAATCAACGGGCAAAGGAAAAGAACGAGGGGAGGCGTCGAGAGGAGATGGCCAATGCAGGATCTCGCTGTAGGGTTGGTAACGTGGGTATTCAGCTACCTTAGAATATGCGAACACTCACCGTGTATTTTGATAGATTACCGAGGAGACATCGAGGGCTACCACCGTGGAGATGTCATCCTTTCATCCTCAAGAAATTGACACAGCTTTTGCATTGCTCAACCTCAATACATCGAGGGCCACCACTGTGGAGATGACACCCTATCATCCTCTAGAAATCGACATTGCTCTTGCATTGCTCGACCTCAGGACATATAAAGCTCATGATTCCTCTTGCGACGAAGGGGATAGAACATTGAACGAAGTTCAAGAAGAGGCTGAGGAGCCATATCGTATCGGAGCGAGTGGATATATCATGTCTATCTCATTCCCTGAATCTTCAGAGCGTGGAAAGTGGGCTGAAGAGGAGTACGTTTCTCACTGCCCTGTCTAGTTAATGGTGATTACTAAAAAGTTTCTCCCCATAGACAATGACATAGCTCTTGTGGCCGAGACCAACTGCGACACTTCTTGAATATTCATGTCTCCAATTACTGGTGAACAGAGCTAATGGGGCATAGAGAATTTTATGGACCTTTTAATATAGATCATGCCATTTTTCCACATAACAAGCCCATCCGTGCACAGAGATCAGATTAGTTCGTTTTTCGTGCACATCATATTAGCTAGTGCATCGAAACTCTAGGCTAAGAGTTCCAAAACAAACTTGAATATGTTTTATCCAGGGTACATCATGTTAAGAATAAGATAACAAGATTTCGATAGATAATGATAAAACTCAATGAAGCGGCTTCAGTAGACTCGATGAAGCTTTAAGACTTGGACGAACGGACTAGGGCGATGAACTGTTAGGACTCGAACAGCTTGTTTTCATTGTTCTGAACGGACCGTATTTAACAACGTGCTATTGGTTGTGTGAGCATGTGAGTCGATGTCGTGAAGGTGATATCTAATCGCGACCGGATGGAACGCTGCATCTCACAAAGTTCGTCATCTTCAAGATATCAACTAGAAGCCCCCCAATTCGATTCGATTTGTGGATTCGGGGGAGCGCAATCACCGAAAGAAAGTATTCCACCATGATTCTGTTTTATTTTTAAATTTTCATAATGTCCGTGGGAAACTGCTGAAGACACCACTGCAGGCCAGAGTACTCACACTTCTCCTCACGCCGGATCTATCAAAGGTCCATTTAAATGAGTAATTACACCATACCCATACAAACCAAAGCGCCCACCGCACCTTTAATAACAGCTGCAAGCGGCTCCGTCTTCTCCGAGTCCGTACGTCGCGCACGATGCGATTCCAAGTCGACATCCAGGTTCTCATGCTCGCCCTGGATAAGACACGCGTGAGCCACCGGGGAAGTTACAATAACAGCCGTGCGCAAGCTTCTGCCCTTCCTTACCTTTGAGAGCCCGAATCGAACACTCTCCGTCTGACACGAAGCACGAAACCCGTTCGTCGGATCTCCGGCACGAGGCGAATGCCGGCCGGATTCGACTCGGAGGCTGGAGCATGAGTGCGCAAAATAAGGATCTATATCCACTTCGGCGACGGAGAACACAGAGAGCATGGTGTTGCGGAGGCTTTTGCGTGAGTTCAGGCTAGGCAAGGCGTAGTGAGAATATCAATGGAAAACACTGTGAAGGACTTACATGGCAAGGAAGGAGTTTGTATAGACTATGACGATGGTATGTTAGCATGTGTGGCATGGTGTGATTAGTGTATAGGTTTTACGTTTGCTCAGGAGGAAGAAGACACCGATAAAGATGAGGTTTGAGGGCCATATGATGAAGGTGAGGAGGTCTATAAGTACAAAAGTGCTGCATGGTTACGAGCGTTAGAGGCGTGACTGGGGGGTCTGGACAATGAAACTGACGTAGTCCATAAACTTGTATTTACAGTGTACAAAATAAGCCTGTTGATGAGGAGTTGCGTTCTGGAAATGCATCATCGTGATTATCAAACCGACGACGAAGAAACGTAATAGAAACGCGTTCGTACCTTTTAAAGCATTTGGGAGTCGTGTACAGATACCAGCATAGCGATATTGTTATTGTGGTGTCGCACGCTGCAGCGCAAGTGAACGGGACTAAGAGGATCCACTGCCAAGAGACAAGATAGATAATTAGCGGCGGCTGTATTATTCAAAAGTAGGGGGCATACTATCATCTGGTCTAATTTTCCGAATACCCCGTTCTCTAGGAAGCTGTGAAGGATTTTATATGGTCGGAGTCTGTTGCTCGGATGACACTTACCACATGATTGCAACGACTATATTATGAATTCACTCTCCAGTTGACGGAGGAAGAAAACACCGTGACGTACGTAGCGTAAACGCTTTGTGTAGAGCAGCGAGTAAGCGTGATTTCGAAAAGAAACATGTCGGGCGCACACAACTGAACAAGCGCAAGAATCGCCTGTAGAATAATAAGCTCCAATGACGTACATAAATGTCAGACACCTACTATGAAGCCACTTAGCAACCAATTCCCTTCGCTCACTATTCAACATGGAGAGATTAGAAATTGTGTCAATGTAAGGCTAAAAGATTTACTTTTCCATACCCTGTGACCTAGGAAACTACGGCGGTAGTGAGTGATACTAGCAAGAATTGGGACGGAAAGTGGTCACAGTTGGCTCAGGAAGGCTACAACGCTCTGGTCTTCCGTTAAATACTATGGAATGTTTATCGATGTTGCCCGCTCACAGTTACAAGGATGGTAGCCTTTCGAACATTGAGCTACTTGACACTCAAACAGTGGCACGGAAACATACACTTATGGACCTATATTTTTCAAGAAAAATGTTAATAACTGAATCAGAAGCATGTGCTACTGGTATTGTCTGACCATGAATTCTCGAAGGCAGTCATGAGGCTGGCGGGTTCTCCAGAATAGGTAACGAGCAGTGTGTAAGATGCGTGTGATATGAAAATGGAGTCTAAGCAAGGAAGAATGAATAATCCAACTGACTGGACATGTTTTAAAATTTTTCCTTACCAAGCGTGTCTAGTAGACTATTATCGAGATGAAAGTTTAAATCGAGGGTGTAAACACGTATGGCTCACAAGAGCGATAGGACCTTTGCCAAACTATTAAATTATTCCATTATGTAACATAATACCAACGTTCTTACCAAATACTTGATGTGCCACCTGTCCACTCTATACGTGGTGTAATACGCCTAGAAGACTGTCTAAGAACTTGAAGCTTTCAGCATGAAAGTCTTGATAGCTGACTTACATACGCTTGTACTATTGTGATACCATACAAAGTCAACGACAACATCAGCGATACCAGCAACGCGCCCAAGGTATTGTCGAACTGCACCATCCTTCAAGTTGACAACTCGAAGATGCGGGGCCCCGGAGACTGGAGTAAGAGGGGCGACGTGAGCCCGTGTATAAAAACCTACGCGCAGCAACACTGCATAATCGCAACGATATGAGCGACGTCTATACTTGCAGATCACATGATCTTTTCTACAAGATTAGCATTTGGAGCAAGGGGGCAAGCGGATGCCGTCTGTCTATCAAGCGCTGACGGCCAGTCGGATGGGAAGCATCAAAGACACGTGAATACTAGGTATTCTGTCCACTTGTCGCACGCTTGAGCCTGTGAATGTTGCTGTCAATTTACATAAATGCTCCGAAAGGTGCGGTGGAGGCCGTGGGCAGAATATAAAAGGATGATTACATAAGCGCTCGTAT
>MU134418.1:129672-239860 GCA_015039355.1 Ramaria rubella | reverse complement strand
AAAGGGAGATGGGGATAGAAGGGGTGAACATGAATAAGAGAGGAGAATAGGAGAAGGAGAATAAAAAGGAGCAGTATGAGGGGTTCTCCTTACAGATTGATCTATAAAGCGCCATTGACAGCTTTGTGGTACATGATAACAGGGCTATGAGAGTCTGGAGGTACCATGTTGATATAGTCAAAGTAGCTTAGTTATATTATTGCAGCACCCAAATTTGTATTCCTTTCTCATGTGCAAGTTCAATTCCTCTTCAAACCAAACTTTAAGTATAAGCCAGTTAATTTAACCTAGGTAGCCCAGTATCATGTTAGTGAAAACAAAGTGTTGGGCCGGATGGACCCAATAACTATGTAAGTTTCACAGTGGGACCTTCATACCGCAAATATTACTGCAAATACCTCCCACCTCTGAGAAATAAACCAACATATTTGACTGGCTCACTGGTGACCTTCGAATACACCTCTCCGCTGCGTCATTCACACTTCCGCACCGGCACTCATCGCCGTGCGAATGACATCACGGGCACCATGGGCACCCACATCACGCATCCACCTGCCAGCACTGTCACCAACAGTGAGCTCAATGCTGGGGCAATTCTGGCTCAATAAAATACAGATAAAATTCGTAAAAATTCATACAATAGCATAGACTTATTTAAACAATTCTGGCTGGCATACAACCCCCTGCCAGCACTGCCAACAGCAGTGAGCTCACATATGAGCCTCAAATATTCTCGAAAAATTAGGAAAAAAATCAGAAGAGCACAGATAGTTGCCCCATCAATATACTTAGCTTGGCAGTCTTTTTCTGGTCACTCTATGAAACATTACATCCACTACAGCTTGTGCAGCAGCTGGTGCTCATGGTCATCCATCCAGATCACTTTACCAGTGAGTCCTTGCCTTTATGATGTTTCCAACCCATCTATTCTGTGCATATTAACAATAATTATGATTCTAAAGCAATCAATGAGCTCAATTTGACCCAGGCTTCTGACTGGACTACCCCCTATATATCATTCCCAGCTCCTCAGCAACTCACCAGTGCTTTGTGAATCACTTTCAGCTGTCTCCAACCTATGGAAGGGTCAATAATGCTTGTTTAGTTGTTTTATATTGTCTTTGGAGCTCTGTGACCAAGGGGGAAGCATATTATAGGCTGGAAGATGTCAGATGGTGCATTTATGCCTCCTGCCACTCCCAGCCTCAGTTTTGGTTGTGTCTGACACTCTCCCCTCACTGTTTACTTCTATTCCATGAGTTCTATACCACTAATTTGCCTGGGTGTTGGTCTGGGTACTAATTCTTCTCCCCTCACCTCCTCCCACTTTCTGGTGCACCCTCAGCACCCCATGGGCCTTGTAAGTGTTCTGAAAGGCCTTTATTCTGTTTATTTCATCTATTCCAATCATTCTATGGAACTTATGAGCCTTCCATACCAATTCCTCTTCCAGAGAGAGCTCCAGAGGTTTTCAGGCTCTTCAAGCTGTATCAAATAATGTACTGAGTTATACATAACTATAGGGTCATTTACTATAGTACTATGAGGCCTCTGAACTCCTTTTGATTGAGTGGAGAGCAAGAAATACAAAACTTATTTTAATGAGTAAGATGGTGTTGCTGATTGATAACCATTTGTTTCCAGGGCTGTCCTATACCTTCATAAACTTATGGTAACACTATGGATGCTGTGTATGCCCACATACAAGCCATTCACAAAGCCCTATCCTCCGTAATAGAATATTCAATCAAATGCTGTATAAATCATTATCACATGCTATTGAGTCATAAATTCAATTTTAGATAGACAATAAATACTTAAAAATAATATAGAATAAGTTTTGTTAGTGACCCTAAGCCACCATCCTTCTGTGTTGGCTAATGTGCTTGGTGATCCAGTGAATGTCACATTGTAGTTTGTACCTGGTGACTGAAAACAAAACCTGTCAGAGTATGTCAGTCACTTTTAACCACTAACAAAACTTATTCTATATTATTTTTAAGTATTTATGGTGCTGTGTGTGCCTGTATACTAGCCATGTACATGGCTACATGCTCCATAATATAATATTCACTCAAATAATGTTTAAACCATTATTACATGCTATTGAGTCTTAAATTTGACTTTGAATGCTTTAGAATCATAATTATTGTTAATATGCACAGAATAGATGGGTTGGAAACATCATAAAGGCAAGGACTCACTGGTAAAGTGATCTGGATGGATGACCATGAGCACCAGCTGCTGCACAAGCTGTAGTGGATGTAATGTTTCATAGAGTGACCAGAAAAAGACTGCCAAGCTAAGTATATTGATGGGGCAACTATCTGTGCTCTTCTGATTTTTTTTCTACTTTTTCGAGAATATTTGAGGCTCATATGTGAGCTCACTGCTGTTGGCAGTGCTGGCAGGGGGTTGTATGCCAGCCAGAATTGTTTAAATAAGTCTATGCTATTGTATGAATTTTTACGAATTTTTATGAATTTTATCTGTATTTTATTGAGCCAGAATTGCCCCAGCATTGAGCTCACTGTTGGTGACAGTGCTGGCAGGTGGATGCGTGATGTGGGTGCCCATGGTGCCCGTGATGTCATTCGCACGGCGATGAGTGCCGGTGCGGAAGTGTGAATGACGCAGCGGAGAGGTGTATTCGAAGGTCACCGGTGAGCCAGTCAAATATGTTGGTTTATTTCTCAGAGGTGGGAGGTATTTGCAGTAATATTTGCGGTATGAAGGTCCCACTGTGAAACTTACATAGTTATTGGGTCCATCCGGCCCAACACTTTGTTTTCACTAACATGATACTGGGCTACCTAGGTGGTTAATTTCATGTGATCCCAGTAAGTAATCCAATGTAAAATATAATCACACAAGTACCATTAAGTAAGTGGTATAATCGTGTGATATCTACTGTTCAACCAATTTATGGGTCAACCCTTATCAGGCCTGATCACACCCCATACATCTGATCAGATCACATGTATCATGGTCAGCTTTCTCTGACTCATTATGTCTTATCAGAGGAAACCTCAACCCGATGACCTAATAGCCCATATCAGACCAAATATGGAGTTTCGGGGTTTTCCAACATTCCCTGTGAGGGGAGGGGAGAAGGTGATGGGTAGATTTCAAGATCAGGAACTGTAAACGGGTCATTGAGGTCTGACAGTCGGGGCTTTGAGACACCTTTGACAGCCTTAAGATAGCAGACATTTGGTTCCCACAACCTCTAAATGCTCGTTTAGCGCCCATTTGTAAGCATAGGGTTAGGGTTAAGTGGCCAAAATCAGGGCAGATGGTTACATGGACCTCTCAAATCAGGGATGGGCTGGGCTGGGAGGTGATTAATGCCATAGGTATACTCTTTAAGGAGCTATTAAGAACTCCTCTACAGTCTATTAGACATACAGGCTTGTCACCTAGCATGGTGCCAAAACACCTACTAGAATTCAGACTCTGCTAGGTGGTTGGAGATTGCCGAGATGCGATGTAAGCGGCCAAAATCACAGAAGCCGAAAAGTTAAATTTCACCCCTGGTATAGGAAACATGGTTTAGACATATTTCTGACAAAAACATGTTTTTGAACTTTAGTGACTGCCATTTGTCCTAATTTAAAAAACTAAGACCATGGAATGATAGAATAGCATCTTGGGAATAATCCTATGGTCACCATTTTGTGCTTTGGTTGATAGTCACCGAGCAGAACCCATCGCCGTGGGACAGCCCCGACCGGCGCTCAAGGTTGCGGAAACTAAGTGTCCGCTATCTTAGGTCTAAATGCAGGGAAGATAAACTGTGCATGGTATTCTTCACACGGTGGGTATCCGCTGGTGGTAGGAAGGGGGGAGGGAGAAACGAGAATACACAGATCAAGCTCCAATAATCGATACATTCTTCCTCAACAAACAACCGATAACGGTCACTCCACAACCTGAAACCGGCTGCGTTTCTCATCCCTAGGATCCTGATCAGGGTCATCCAATGCGCGCTTCCCGAGTCCGCCGGCACCCACTCCGGCACCACCTACAGTATCATCGATTCCACTGAATGTATCCCCGTGGACGATAGTCTGCAGGATCTGTGCATACTGCTCGTCCGAAAGTCCGAGGCCCGCGAGCGGGTTGATGCGCGCGTCGTCCTCTGACATGGGCGGAAGTGGGAGCGGGCTCTGCGTGTTTGTGCTACTGCTGGCAACGGTGGAGGGGTTATTACTACTGCCGACGATGAGCGCTTCGTTGAAGGCGGCGTCGTTGAGCGGGGGTATACCAGGTCCGCGCGGGACTTTAGCCATCTCTTGGATGACTTTGAGATGCATAAGATGTTTCTGTGGTAGAGTACGGTCAATGCAATCAGGGGTGCGTAAACAACTTGGGTTACTCACTTCGAGCATGTCAAGCAGGCCTTCTTTAGTAAATGGCTTGGGAAGAATGTCATTCATACCTGTAGCGGGGTTAGTGTCAGGCTAGTGTAAGTGTACCTCTTAACTCTGCGTACCATGCGAATAGTATGTCAAAATTTCGTTCGGCTTAGAGTTGCTTGTCATCGAAATGATCGGTGTCATAGGGTCAAATTGTCTAATCAGCGACGTCGCCGACACCCCGTCCAATTTGGGCATCACAATATCCTACGAGAGCATCCAACACAATATGAGCACAGCATTCGCCGTATTACACGCTTACTTACCATCAACACCAAATCATACTTTTCCAAATTCATCTTATTGACCGCCCCAACCCCATCGACCGCCACGTCGATCGTGCAGCCGAACACCTGCAAGAACTTACTCGATAACTTGCGGCTAACGGCGTCGTCGTCCACGAGTAGCACGCGTGGCGGAACTGCCCATCCAGGAACAAACGTGGAACGCCGCACACGAAGGCGCTGTGGTGTGGGTACGCGGCGCGCAACACCGTTGCTCTTGCTAGGGCCAGCAGTTAGGCCCGCATAGGACGTAGCGGACTGCGTGACAGCGGGCGGAGCGGGAAGCTGCAGCGTCGAGGGATCGAATGACCATGTGCCGTCGTCCAGCGCTGCGGACGAGCGAGGCAGAAGGTGACCTACTGTAAACACCTGTAGGCCAGGGAATGGCACATCGCCGTTGGCGTTCCCATTCAGGCTCCCTCCCGACAGGTTACTTAGACCATCAGGGATACTAGGGAATGTAGGCGACTGCTGCTGCTGCTGCTGTTCTTGTGACGGCGATGAAGATTGATTCTGCGCCTCGTCCCGGCCTTGTGCAGATGTCGGTCGTGCGCGCTGCAGTTCCTCGATGCGCTGAAGCGCGTCCTGCCGCGTGAGCGGGCTCCCTGACCGGCCAGGAACAGGAGAGCCAGAGAGGGGCGGGGTAGCTGCGCCCGTAAACTGCATGCCGGCGGTGTTAGCACGGCGGGAGATCTCGTTCATCTGCTCAAAGGAGGCACGTGCGACATCCGTTTCTGGGTAGGCACCACCGATGATACGCTGAGCCTCAGAGGCAGGGACGAACTGGTTTTCGGTGGGTGGGAGCTGGACGGATTGGTCCTCTTTCTGCTTACCTGGGAATGGCAGGGACAAGGGAGTCCAGTCGACGGAGTCAGCGCCGTCGTCAGGGAGATGACAAGTAGGTTCAACCCTACCGTTTTCGAGCTGTAGAAAATATTGAATGAGGTTCTGCATGAGGCCGTCTTGCTGGGCCATGTTGCGCTGAAAGTTGACCATTTCGCCGAGGACACTCTGATAGTTGTGTTCGAGACTGCGAAAATGAGTGGACATTTCTTCCACGGTTCTTGATAATCTGTCGATCTGGGACTGCATGGACTGAATAATGTTTGAGTCGGGCGGCGATGCGGGTGAGCTAGGAGAAGCAGTGAGAGTAGGTGGGCCTGTGCTGTTGCTGGGGGCGACAGATGCCTTGGTATTCGCGGATTTACGCTGAGAGGGAACCTTTCGCTTGATATTTTCAAGCGCTTCGCGCCGGTCGGCCTGAAAGTCAGGATGGCGGAAAGTCCAGCTGTGGTCACCGAAGGTATTCTCCTCGTTGTTTTTTACCTTGTGGAAATCGTACTTGTTGAGCTGACGGACGAAACTAGCAAAGTTGGAGTGCTTGAACATGCGAGGAAGAATAGATTTTGTGAACTCGGTCATGTCCTGCAGGAGAATGAGCATGGGCTGCGATCGAGATTGATCGAAAGTATACCTTGATGATGAAACAGTCACCACCGGAACCCCAGCAAACTACATCTGAATAGGTATTGTCCTGAAGCATTCTGGTGGGCTGTGAGTGAAGCACGCGATAAGAAGCGGGAACTGACTTGTAGAGCTTTTTGACAAAGTCGCTGGTGGGAGGCATGCCATCATCGACGTCCTTTGGAGGAGGATGGTCGAGATATGACCTGTCCCTGGAGGGAGGGGGAGGCATGTCTCTATCGGGGCCCTTGCCCTTGGAAATATCATTTGGGGAAGAGTGGGGATGGAGAACAGGCTTTACGTCTTCCCGGGCGCTGGAAGTACGATGTTGGGGCCAGGGGTTCTGATTGGCGGTGGTACTGCTTGAATAGGGAGACGACAGGGAGGGGTGGTACGAAGCAGGCGGAAAACGGGAAGAACCAGCAGCAGCCAAGGGCGACAAGGGCGGAAGGGTGTTGGAGCGGAAGGACGAGGAGTGCGGCGGCGGGAGATGGAGGTGGGACGGCGGGGGGAGCTGGGTTGACGAGGGAAAGAGGGGGTGTGGATGTGAATATGGTGGGTTCTGTGGACTCTGTTGGGCCTGTTGACGGTCCATGGTCTAGCTGCAGGTTCTAGACACAGTCTATGCGAGTCTGGGCTGGGATCAGCGCTTGGCGTTTCTGGCCACCACGTCTCTGATGGCGAGGCACACGGAACAGGACGTCTCGTCGCCGTCGGTCACGATGAGCTGGTGCAAAGTGACGGAGGGGAGAACTGAGTGGAGAACTGAGTCTGAGAGGGCTATCGGAGCTGCACCACCACCACTCCACCAGCCACAGTGGAGCCGTGTCACGTGCCGACGGCCTTCCTCGTCTGGGAAGCCATCACCAACTCTGCCTCTGCCCCCATCTTCGCTGCTGTACCTCCGTTACTCCTTTTTTGGGAATATCAGCTCAGTGATGGCTCTAGACAGCTTGAGACAGCTTGAGACTCGTCTGTTCCAACCAGCGCGACGTCGACTGGCTCTCTCGCGGGACAACTGTGCTGACGGCCGCTGACGGCCAACCCAAGCGAGCGATGCTGCGATCCACTCAGTCCGACAATTGTCCTATTTTCCGTCTACTGCTGTCTGCGGGCTGCTCTCACCGTTATTCTCGCGGGTCCAAGTCGGGCGTCGGGCAGACTATGCGCTTGTGTCGGAATTAATGAACCGTGTCGCCTATTTTTCCCGGGCTGAGGCTGCTGGGCAACAACCGCGTCGCTGTACTCTAATTATAAAAAAGGGTTTCCTTCGTGTGATTGCGAGCGTATCCTGTGCTCAGCCTTATTGAGGCCCAGTCTCGCACGGTATGTATACTCGAGGACGGGGAGATTATAACACGACTTCAGAGAACGATACAATTATCCAACCCGGTAGCTCAGTTTGGTTAGAGCGTTGTACTTATAGGGTAAATCTTTGCTAGAAATGCATTGGTCGCGAGTTCGATCCTCGCTCGGGTTAGTGTTTTCCCTTTTGCTGCAAATAATTAATTATTTCATCTCGCCACCCCTTTTCTGACTGATGAGGTACCTTATAGGGTTCTCGGAACCGCCACATTTTTTGCCGCGATTACTTAAGCCTCGATGGAATGTTGCTCAGACCTGCTCTTAGCTTTCGTGTTCCCCGTATAAAACCGCGTCTTTCACACATGGCTCCATATGCAACTATTGACTCGCGCTGGCGCTCTGTGCCCTCCACGTCTGTCACGCCGGGTTACGCGGTCTTCACAGAGCCAATCGAGAAACCTGTGCAGGATGACCGCGCGTACCGTCTCGTCAAGCTCAATAACGGCCTCGAAGCCTTGTTGATCCACGACAAGGATGCTGACACGAGTGCCGCCGCCATGGATATCGCTGTTGGACATTTGAACGATCCTGTGAGTGCCGTTGCCACACCCGTGTTCCATTGACTCATCGTTGCTCGGGAAGGATGACATGCCCGGACTTGTATGTTTGAAACGAGTCGTTCTGAGATGTAGTTTCACTAATATCGAATGCAGGCTCATTTCTGCGAGCACATGCTGTTTTTGGTATGTCGTTCGCCAGCATAAGACGCTCCATCTGACATTGTACAGGGAACAAAACAATTCCCAAAAGAAAACGGTTATAATGAGGTACATCTTCCCTCTGCCGCGGAGACGGCGTCATGTGCTCATTCATCTATTGTAGTATATTTCTGCCCACGGTGGGCATACAAATGCATATACAGGAGCTTCGAACACAAACTACTACTTTTCTGTCTCTTCAACGTCGACTCCACCTTCCTCTGGAACTAACACCCCCATACTTAATGACACACCCAATGGCACACCCAGTGGCGCCGTTACCCCTGTCCCTCGAAAATCCCCTCTACCTTACGCATTGGAGATGTTTGCCTCGTTCTTCCACTCTCCCCTCTTCTCTGAGGCTGGTACAGCCCGCGAACTCAACGCAGTGGACTCTGAGCACAAGAAAAACTCGCAGAGCGACAGGTGGCGCCTATTCCAGCTTGGCAAGAGTCTGAGTGGCGATATTAAGGGTCCAGGTAAGTCATAACGCTACACGACGTGCTCCGCAGATGATGATGCACACAAAGATGGTGCCGTGCGGAAACACCCCTGGATTAAGTTTGGTACCGGACACCGCAATACATTGAGTGCCTACGGCCGCAGCGTTGCGTATCGCTCCCAGACACAGCCATTTGATGCCAAACCCAATGGTACTGTAAATGGTAACACCGTGGCTCACCCTAATGGTATTACAAATGGCAATGGCGTGGCTCACCCCAATGGTGTTGTAAATGGCAATGACATGGCTCACCCTGACAGCACTGTAACTGACAAGGTCGACCCGGCTAATCCACTCCCTGCCTTGCCTTCCGAGTCAGATCCGGATGGTGGTCCGGTCGGACGCGAGACGCGTCGGCGACTCGTCGAGTGGTGGCAAACGGAATATTGTGCGGGTAGAATGAGACTTGCCGTTGTCGGGCGAGGTGAGTTAGGCGACTCGCTGCAGGGGAACTATACTAATACCCCGCTCGTCGCGTAGAATCTCTCGACGAACTGACGCAGCTGACGACGACCCTATTCTCACCCATTCTCAACCGTTCGCAGGATCCCGCCCCCATCATCACAGAGTCACCACTTAGTGCAGATATGCAAGGAGTATGTGTTTATATGTTCAGGTGACATGTGCTTGCCCGAGTTTAATCACATTCTCTTAGAGCATTGTTGAAACTAAGACTGTGATGGACGTCCGCGCAGTCGACGTGACTTACCATCTCCCTTGGCAGTCCCCGCTCTACCGCTCCAAACCTGGAAACTTCCTCGGCCACCTCGTTGGCCACGAAGGCCCCGGATCAATCCACTCGTATCTCAAAGGTAAAGGCTGGAGTACGGGTGTCAGCGCCGGCAATTCTTCCCAAGGCCGCGGGTTTGGAAAGTTTGGGATCCACGTGTCACTTACTAAGGAAGGCCTCGGTGAGTATTCTGTCATAATGTCTTTTTTTTCACTCAGCTTCTTCTTTATCACGTCACAGAAAACTACGAGACCGTGCTTTTGACCATATACAAGTACATCTCGTTGCTTCGGTCGTCTGCCTTAGAGCGGTTCCATCATGACGAGATTCGCGCAATGGGTGATATCGAGTTCAAGTTCACTGAGAAGGAGCGTGCAGAGAGCTATGTTTCTGATATTGCGAGTACCATGAACAAGCCGTACCTGCGGGAGCATATTCTTAGTGGTGCCACTCGTATTTGGGATTGGGACGAAGGCAAGGTCCGGGAACTTCTCGAGGCATTCAGGCCGGAGAAGTCGAGAGTTATGGTTATAGCGAAGGAGTTCCAGGACAATTCGGGTTGGGAACACGAGACGTGGTATGGGACGGAGTATAGGGTTCGGAAATTTGACGAGAAGTTCTTGAAGGAGGTGCGTGTTGTTCCTTATGCATCAATGTCCGAGAATATGGACTCACCTCGCGGCATTGCAGGCGCAAGCCCCAAATGACATCCCAGAACTTTTCTTACCGAGACCCAATGCATTCATCCCATCGAAATTGGATGTCGAGAAAAAGCTCGTGATTGAGGTTTGCCTTTCCATTGGCCTGGTCTTACCCGTCATATTCTTACCTCCTACAACAGCCTGCCAAATCCCCCGCGCTGATTGAAGATACCCCGTTATCTACGTTGTGGTACAAGAAGGATGACCAATTCTGGGTGCCTAAAGGCAGTTTCAACGCCTATGTTATCACGTAAGTCATTTCCTATACCCGGACCATTCACTCTTATCTTATACTTTTGTCTTTCTAGTCCCCTCGCGCACTTGACTCCTAGACATGCATTGAAGTCACAGTGATTATGATTCTCTTCTTCTGCGTTCCGGAACGTTGACGAAGGTCACACAGAATGTACACGGAGCTTGTGAATGACGCGCTCACTGAATATTCCTACGCAGCTTCGCTTGCAGGATTGATTTACAGCTTTGGCAGTTACGATCGTGGTATTTTTCTTGCAGCATCTGGATATAATGAGAAGGTTGACACTTTGCATTCGAGATATGAACGCTGCTTACATCTTCCCTCCAGATTCCAGTCTTGTTCAAAACTGTCTTGGAAACCATGAAAAACTTCAAGATTGATCCAGCACGATTCGAAGTCATCAAAGAAGATGTCAGTATCCAATCGTCCGCCATGACCTAGCTCCCATGTATTGAATTTACTCTCCCTGTAGCTCAAACAGGAGTATGAGAATTTCTATCTGAGCGAGCCGTATCGGATTTCGGACTTTTGGACTAGTTATTTGTTGACGGAAACGGCGTGGACACCAAAGGAGAAGTTAGCGGAACTTGAGAGTAGGTTTTGATTGCTTTTAGTCTCCTATACAGCTGCTGACATCGATACTCTAAGCTGTAACGGTGGAGGAGGTTCAAGCACACATTGAACAGCTCTTGTCCAGAGTCTACATCGAGTCTCTTGCGACTGGAAATCTCAAAGAAGCGGTAAGTAAAAGTGACGTTGCGTATCAAAGCTGAATAACCAAATTGCTCACAGGAAGCAACTAACTTGCTCTCACTCACTCAAAATGTACTCGGAGCTCGTCCTGTCACTCCCTCTGAAAAGTTGACTGAACGCTCACTGATTCTACCAGAAGGTATGGGGTCACGTGACTGTTGCATCACTTCTCATTTGACAGACACCTTTAGGTTCCAAATATGTCTACAGGACAGAAGTGCCTAATCCCAAGGAGGTTAATTCTAGTCTGGCCTATTTCTGCCATGTCGGCAACGTTGCGCAACGCGAACTGCGCGCTTTGAATAGCCTTCTGTTGCACATGATGCGGGAACCCACATTCGACGAACTGCGGACCAAGCAGCAGCTTGGTTACATTGTTTTTGTCACCCGATGGGAAGCACGCGGTTCTATGGGTCTCCGTTTCCTGTTGCAGAGCGAACGGGAACCCGTTTATCTCGAATCGCGCGTCGATGCATTTTTGGAAGCGTATAAAGCACAACTGGCAGCGACAACCCCCGAGGAGTTCGAGAAGCAAAAGGATGGCCTCATCTCGCGAAAGCTGGAGAAGTTAGAGAATCTCTACAGTGAGACCAGCCGCTTCTGGAGTCATATTACTTCTGGATATTGCGATTTCGTTCGACGTGAGTACTATAAGTACTTACTTTCCATGAGCACTTGACTGACTTGTGTAGATGAGGACGACGTGGATATTCTGAGGACCACAACACTGGAGGATTTGGTCAAGTTCTTCGACACTTACGTGCACCCCAATTCACCACAACGGAGAAAGTTGTCGGTTCATTTGCGTTCGCAAAAAGTGCCCAGCACGCCCAGCGCGAAGTTCAGCGTGGCCGCGTCGGAAGCATACCTGACTATATTAAAGAGTAATAATATCCCGGTCGAGGAGGAACAATACCGAGAGCTCTCAAAGGCGGAACCAGCACTCGACGCCGTTAAAGGATTCTGGACAGAGAACTTGAGCAAGGCGCCGGGTCTCGCCAGCACCGTCAAGGAAAAGCTGTTAAACTCCATTGAAGAGCTGGCACGCACACACCCGACAGAAGGCGTTACATTAGTCAATGGTGGCAAGGCCGAATTGAGAGAGGGTACCGTGATCATTGAGGATATCGCGAGCTTCAAGGCGAGCCTCCCTCTGGGTCCGGCAGCAGTGCCTGTGCAAAAGAAAGCGTTACACGCCCGTCTTTGAATATCTATATTTCTAAATGCTTATATTCGTCATGACCGCTTTGTTTGGATACCGTATTAACCCCTTAATTGCCCTTTGAATGCCTGTGTTGGAGGGGGTGATCAAAACAGTGCAGCATATTCCAATAAATGAAAGCAACGACAGCAGCAAAACATGCAAAATTACAAAACTATCAACATAGCTCATTATTTTGACGAATATGTAAAGAGAAGAAAGGACAAACCTGAAAACAGACCGTAACTGCGGTACAGTACATCCTTAGATTCGTCGTGAGAGCGCCTTAATGCCTGATTGTAAGTCAAAGACATTGTAAAAGCTCTGCGCAACCGAGACACAACCTGCAGCGGCAGCCTTGAGCCCCAAGATCTCCCGGAAGGCGACGTTAAAAACAAAAGGTGAACTTTTCCCATTCTCTGTGCTGAGAATGTACGCATATGATGCCTTGAGCTGCTCAAGTTGCATCCCATGAATCAGAATAAGGTCATGTGGTCCGTTCGCATAGTCCAAAGCAATTTCCCCGTTGATGCGCACGCTCATTGAGTTGGTAGACTGTGAACGTTTCCCCCTACTTCTAGGTGACACGGGCCGTCGCGTTTTGGAGGGCGACAGTTGACGCTGCCAGGTATCTGAATATTTGTCTCGTACGCTTTCAACGTGAACAGCAATGAGCTTCAATTCATTGCGTAACATTGTACAGCCCGATTTTAGGGCCTTTTCGGCTGCTGCTTCAGCATCTATCCACGGACGACGAAGATCGTTGTCAATAGATTTGTCGACTGGAGCGCGTTCTTGAAATTTCAAGTGAACCTTGTGGCTTAACTTTTCGCCGAGCGCTTTTAGGTCATCCATGATGAATTTCTCTAGACTTTCTCCGCGTGTGAGTGGGTTCTCGTTAGTCAGAGGTTCTTCAATCTCTTTCCACAAAGGGCCACGGCGGTCCCACTTCTTCTTGTCAGCTTTATAAACATTAGTCTTGACGCGAAGCCCGCTTTTTGAACCGTCAAGACTCGTCGTAAACCTGGGGAGTAAAATATAAGCATATCAGAAAACAGACAGAAATAAGCTCACATGAAGGCGAGGCGCCGCGTGTCAGGGTGGTCGTAACCATACGAATATACAGCATTATCATGCCAAACTAAGGCGAAATATATATTCAGAGTCTGATCTCTACAAATGACTTCTTTTCACTTACTGGAATAGGAGCCTACTACTGCGCTATCATTCAAAGACGCAAGAAGCACCGTTTGGTATTCACGGATCTGTGCCTCGATTGCCAAGTCTGATATTCGATTCTGGAAATGTTCTGCGGTTTCATTCGCCTCCTTCTCAAAATTGGATTCGAGATCTTCCGGGGGTCTAGAAAGCGTGATATCTGCGTTGACGAAATATTTCACCAATGCCTCGTAAGGAAAAACAGAGATCGTGTCTACAAGCCGAATCAGTGTATGACTATCGAGAGGGTGGTGGATAATCTTACCTCCGTCACAGTCACCTCCTGCCAGTTCTGACGCCAACGAGTGCTCTCCTTCCACTGGGAAAATGATCACATCCGTATACTGGTGTAGCTCGTGCTTGTCTACTGCTAAAACCTAGGATAGTTGAAATTTCAAGATAGATAGATGCTCTAGTTGAAGTTGACAGACCTTACGAACATCTGTACTTAACTTACAAGGATGTCTGATTTTGTTAGCCATTACCATGGAACAGAGCGTTTTATCAGCTCACCTGGTAATCTGTGTTGGTAGCACATTAAATGATCTGTCCACCAGTAAAAGTGACGACGTACCAATACTTCGCCAACCAAGACATCGAGAAGCATCTCACCTGGACCCGGAAAAATTGCACGAGACGACTTTAAAAAGACCTCGCCAACCTTTAAAACCCCCTTTGGGTCTGACCAAAATAAGCAAAAGTGATAACACAAGGTATAGACTTACCAGGCACACAGAATACCTCTACAGAACCCGGCACGTCAATTCTGTATCGCTGTGTATGGTTCTCCGTAACCTTTTTGACAATGCGTCTGACTTTGTCATTAAGAAAGGGATGAGTAGGCTTGAAGCCTGCATCCAGCAGGCGCATCGCCGTTTCCTCTAAGGAGGACAAGTTTACCAGATCTCTCCCGTTAACAGAATCTTCTACTTGATTGGCAGATGCCTCCTCTTCATCATTTTCTTGCTCGTTCCAACGGGAAAGGAGGCCCCTAGCTCGAGAAGAATCAGAAAATTCACGGGACATTCGCGAAGACATGACACCGCCTGCGCGTGATATCTCATGCCACAAAAGACGCAGAGCCTGGTTTTCCTCGTCTGGTAACGCACCACCCTTTAGATTTGGATCGGCCCATCTCATAAAGCCGCTGAGGAAGTCATCGAGTCCATCACGCATCAAACTGCATAGTGCTTTGTGCCTCTCCTCGGAGCTGGCATGTGATTGATTGTGAGCGATATTGACAATTGTCTCTGCAGACAAGCGAGCGGGATATTTGAGCCTCGAGGGTCTCAAAACGTCGACGATGACTTGCGAGGGATCCAGGTTAGCGAGGTTCTCATACGAAATCTTGATCTGTGAAGGTCGTAGCCATATATGCGGTTCATCAGATCCAGGGACGTCAGGATGAAGAAGCAACAGGCCCTAATTGCAAAGCTGAGAAGAGTTCCATACCCGCACAGCAATTACAAACCTTAGCACCTGCGAATCGGAACTATGATTGGCAACCCGTGTGAGCTCTGGTATAGTGCAATCGGGTATTTAATACCTGTACTGCCGTCGGTAGTTTCTCCCATTTTAGCCTAAGCTGAAGTCTTTGTAATCCATGCATATTGATATATCCACAGCCATCGGTATGAATCTAACATCCATTGTCACAATTATGTTGAATATTGTCTAAAGAGATGCTCACAAGTTCAGCAGGTGGTTTCCCTTCCCCCTTCCAGTCTGCGACTGGCATGGGATCAGAAAAGAGCAGTCAAACGTAAGCAGGAAACTATACCGATATCTTCTATATAATGAATATTTTTGGTTGGTATTCGCAGGCCAGGAACTGAATTAGAAAGGCCGAGAGCAAACCGTGCCCCCCATTTCGCCATGGCCTGGATATCAATTAGTTAGTCGACGGTGGAAACAGACCTGCACACCTGCTTGTTGTTTAACTCGAGGGGATTGTGATGCTTAACGAAGTCCAAGAACGTTAACGGCGGCACACTGCGGCTTATCTTCGCTTTAGAAGATTCGCGGGGCCCCTCATCCGATTCCACCAGAAACACGTTGTTATCCTTGGCAGAAAAGGCTCGAAATACACGGTGATTTAAGAGGAAAGGCTTTTTGAAATATTCAATTAATTGATTCCCAGTACCCGTGATATTTTTGGGTATTCGGACGCGAATGAAACGCCGAGAGCCGAATCTTCTGGCAAACCGATTTGAAGGCCCCAGTTCTGGTTTCAGAAGAGACACTTCATAGGGGAGGAAATGTGTTTTTCCGTTTCCTTTTTCTCGCTCCTTCAGTCGAGCAATAAACTGGACTCGACCGCCGTACCATCCAGCCCCCTGACTATGATTAAAACCCAGTCCCGCCATAGTGTCTGCATTAAGTGCGTCTTCTTCTCGGTCCAATTCCGCCCATGGAGCCTGGAACCAGTTGCTAGTAAGCCTCGAGGAGGAAGAGAAAAAGATGAAGTTGTGTAACCTTCTGTGCGGATTCCGACCGTCCTCTTCCTAAAGGAAGGGGCTCTTCTGATGACTCACTGATGGCAGTCCGAAACAGCGCAGTCATCTTGGCAACAGCCACTTCATTTGTGCCCGTGAGCTTGGGTAGATGTTCACGGCTATCCATGTAACTGGTGACACCTATGCTAACGAGGCGCGCGATCTCCCATTGCACTCCCCAAGGCAGGGCCTCGACATCTCGCCTAAGATCCAACGGTGGTTGGGCGATGATAACCCTTGAACTATCTTCTTCTGTGCCATGGCTGAATATGGGAAAACCACAGTCACGGTGTACGGACATACCTGGCACTGTCCTCGGCACGAGGAAGGGGTTTTCATCGTCATTGGCCCCTCTGTATGTCCGCTTCTTACCGACAGGTTGTCCGTCCAAGCTATTGGAGCGAGGGCGTTTTCCTAACGATGACCCACTGGTTTCGCGTGAAACACTTGACGGAACCACGGGGGGCCATATCTCGCTTTGAGCCAGCGCCGTGTCAAAGGCTTCTTCAGAGAGAGGATCCCATTCGTATTCTTGAGAGGAATGAGTTGTCTCCGTGAGGAGGGAGTCGCCTTTGACGACTGGTTGGGAAACCTGGAGCCTGAGTTCTGTATCAATCACCATTGCGTCTAAGGGGAGAGAGTACTCAGAAGCATAGTTTTTTGGGCAGTGTCATTTACTAACCATCCTCGCTGATCGCGGTGGCTGCTTCGGGCTGTCCTCTTTCCAACGTTGGAGTAAAGGGCGATCCAAGCCAACTGGATATCCGCAGGATATTCCTAATACCTCCCATAATGCCCGAAGAGCCGCTTCCAGGGCTGTCTAAGCCCAAGTTAGACTCTGATGAATATCGGTCAATTTAAGGTCAATCATAGTCCCGGACTCCCGTGTCAGAATACGATAAAAACGTGTAATATGGATCCCCATACCTGCACGTCTGTGGGGTGTTTTTGGCTCCTGAGCCATTTAAGTAAGCTACGGGGAAGGAGATTAGAAGCTTCGAGACGTTGCCGAGCATGGTTATTCGACGGGCAGGGCTAACGCGGAAGCTGAATTAGAATGGTATGAACGTTCCTAAGTATATACACTCATACTTAGGTAAGGGCTTCTCATTTCTGTCATACCCTCATCTGTAAGATCTAGCAAACACTCAGTAATTAAGCACTGGTGGCCAGTGATGAATCGATGACCTCTGAGATCTGAGAGTCATAGGTCGATTGTTTAGACGAGGTAAGAGTTTACACACGGTGACATTGCGGATACCTTACCGTAGGCAGATCTCCTCTCGCCGCCGCCGCTAAGGTTCACGCGGGAACCCAGCCCCAAACGTACGTAGCACTGTGCCTAGGCTAGGCTGCTGCTGGTGACATTGTTCGAATGGGATCCTCGCTCGTCGATAAGACAGAGAGGCATCATTTGCGCCTCTCTGCCGCCTCGCCACTTTGAACTTGGCAGGTCCGCATTAGACTTTAACACAGCTTGTCACCCAGCACATCATAACCTAACAAGGTTTTCTTGTCACTCCCTTTTAAAGATGTGATGTTTTTGGGGGCTTTTACATCCTACTCCACTTCTCATGACCATATTTAAGTCTGATATATTATAAGCAGGCTGCGGAACACATTAAAGAAATCCAGCTACCAGTGGTTACAGTCTGACAAAGAGGGCACTTTGTGGGTTCAAAGGCCTGATGACTGATGGTATGCAATCAATAATAATGCTATCCATATGCCTGTCAGACTTACTGTGTGCCCAACGGTTTAACGTTCCTGGCTCTGCCATAAATGTCTCTCACAGCGCGCCCGACGGAGAGCATTCTGATTCCGATAGTAGGGTCAAAGCGCTTGGCAAGATGGCTGTGACTGAAGCACCATAAATGATAAGATTAGCAGATGCCATATAGAATACAACCGGTAACTGGTACCATCTGGAATCTGATTGTGGTGAGGAACAAGGCACCGAGTCGAATGTCAACGGGTTGATATCTTGGGGGATGGAGAGGTGCAAGGAATTAGCGGAGGTGGCCGAATCCTCGGGGGCACTGCAGAGTAACTTGCAAATTGTGGGTCGCTGGTCTTCTCTTTCAAAATGCCATCTCCCTCAGCATTCGACCCGTGGCTGGCCTCTCGTCGCTTTGGGATTGTCATCGACGCTGGTTCATCCGGCTCCAGATTGCAGATTTACAGTTGGAAAGACGCGAGAACTGTCCGGCAGGAACAAGGACAGAGTGTCTTCAACAGTCTACCACAGGTAGAAAAAGGTGTAAGGGAAGGCGAAGAGTGGATCAACAAGGTTGAACCAGGTGAGCCCTGCAAAAGCTTGTAGCCTCCAGTAGGATTCACGACCCTCAGGCATCTCGACGTTTGCGGACAATCCCCAAGATATTGCTGCTTATCTAGCACCACTCCTTGCTCATGCAGAAAGACATATACCTCCATCATTGTATTCCGAGACACCCTTGTTCCTTTTGGCCACAGCGGGTATGCGCCTCCTTCCGAGCAGCCAACAATCAAATATCCTTGCTGCTGCTTGTGATTTCTTTCGTTTCCATTCCGACTTCAAATTAGACAGCCATTCTTCTCAAGGTCATTGTGGCTCTAGTATTCGCGTCATAAGCGGCGAGGAAGAGGGTCTGTTTGGCTGGATAGCCGTCAATTATCTCATGGACGGGTTTCGCGAGGTCCGTAATTCCTTTGATGACAGGGCAACCTATGGGTTCTTGGATATGGGTGGCGCTTCTACACAGATTGCTTTTGAACCAGGCAAGGCCGAACGGGAACGACACGCAGACAATCTTGTTTCTGTGAGGCTTAGGCTCATGAGCGGAGAGGAAATCCACCACCAGGTCTTTGTGACTACATGGCTTGGCTACGGCACGAATCAGGCTCGAGAACGCTACGTCGGGCAAGCAGTAAACGATTTCGAGACCCAGCGCACCTCGCATGCCGATGAGGAAATTGAGCTGGTCCCTGATCCATGTCTTCCAGTGGGCCTCGCCATCACTGAAACGCCTGTCCATACCGGATTTTCGACATCGCATACTCGTACACCTCACACGCTCCTAGGTACAGGCTCCTTCGAACAATGCCTCAAGCGTACCGCGCCCCTCTTGAACAAATCTGCTCCCTGTCCTAACGCACCTTGCCTCTTCAATGGCGTGCATGTTCCGCCCATCGATTTTTCCGTATCACATTTTATTGGTGTTTCTGAATATTGGTACAGTTCTGAACACGTTTTCGGTCTCGGCGGTGCGTATGATGTTGTGGAGTATGAACGCGCAGCATCGGAGTTTTGTTCGCGGTCGTGGAAAGACCTTGTCCACGAACATGACCTTTCTCGTGCGACAGGTCATCTTGGGGGCGATGGTGAGATTGAAAGCGGTGGTAGGATTGTCTCTACTGGGAAATGGGGTAAAGAAGTGGAGTTATCGCGTTTAGAAATGCAATGCTTCAAAGCTGCATGGATTGTCAACGTTCTTCACGAAGGCCTAGGACTGCCCAGAATCGTAGACCCAGGCGGCAATAAGACGACTCACAGCGGAGGTGATGAGGCCGATGAGAAGGCGGAGGAAAAGGGCCTTGGGAGGCCCGTATTTCAAAGTGTAGACACTATTGGCGACACAGCGATTAGCTGGGCGCTGGGGAAAATGGTCCTTGAGGCCAGTAAGGAGGTTCCTGCGACGTCCACTACTACACTACCCTTGCTGGATCCATTGGATACTTCGATCACTGATGATGACACTTTCAGCACCCTACCCGTCCGACCACCTTTCATTGACTTTGACAGATTCGAGGACAAAATATCGCATCGTCTCCCGACATCCCTCTCCCGCCATACTCTCGGCGTCTCCCCAGTCGCCATACTCTTCTACTTCACCATCATCTTATTTGTTCTATCCCTAGCTTATCGTTTACGCCATCGGCTGCGCACGAGCATACGACGCTTAAGTCGCGGCTCGTTCAAACGCGAACGAGCTGATGTTATTTTCGACGCATACGGCATGGAAGAGAGTAAGATCGGCCTTGGTTCCAGCCGCCCTTCTACACCCTTCTCCTCTCGTCCGCCATCTCCGACAGGCAACGGCCCGTCTACGCAAGGCGTCCTTTCCAATGTCTCTTTTACCCTTCGCCGCATTTTATCCTCGGTTGGCGGAGGGCCGCCGGCATCAAAATTTTCACCCACACGCTACTCCCACGTGCCGTCAGGACGGGCCTCTCCGCGTGCCACCGTTACTGCATTCCCCGCATTCCCATCATCTGGGACCGGGCCCTTCTATCCTGCCATCTCCCGCACTGAATCTTCTACGTCGAGCGGCATTGTAGATGAACCCCATCCATATCCACAAGGCCTAGGTATTGGGCTTGGCGTTGCTGCAGGCGTACCGCACCCACTAAACGCTTTTGCACAATCTTGTTCACGAAACTCGTCGCAGATGAACTTAACGACCCTCGTGCCTAGGACGGTGCCGTACTCACGCTCGACAAGCACACAGCAGTTACCTACGTTTGATTCACACGAACCATAGCTTTGTGTCACGGATTTGCGCCTCATGCACAGGACGATTATGATTACTTTGTGATATGACGACAGACATTCAATTTATTAGCATAGAAGGACTACTTGATTTATTCTATACTTTGCAATAATTTTCTAGAATATCAATATATCTCGATACGCCGATAGCGCCATCATCGTACAACACTGGTCATGACTATGCTGAAATCCGCCGGGCTTTTGGCCTAGTCGATGTCCCGCCTATGATCTCCAATGGTACATCCTCTTTCTTTTTAGACTTTTTTTTATAGGTGTTTTCGGCAAGTTGCCGCATCTGAACGATTTGTGTAACCCAATGTGCCTCCACCTGAATAAGTTCCTGCCCTTCTTCATAGAGTTTGTTTTCTTCTTCTGTTGTCAGCAGACGGGCGGATTTGCGCCGGCCGTCGCGCAGCAGATGGAGTTGTAACACGGCTTCGGGGAATAACACATCTGCGCAATACTACGTTGGTTGTAAGACCGGTGACAAGCACACCATCAATATCGAACGCACCAAACCTCGCTCCGAACGAGAAAGGCTTTCGTACGCCTCACAGCCAGTAGGACGTAGCCGAGGCTCAGAGAAAGTTAGGCTCTTTCTGGATGAGAAGTCTGGTACGACACATGGCAACTTGAAGGAGAAATAAATTCAATGTTAACTATGAGTAAAGGTGACGGCTTATACCTCATTCTCGACCTTTTGAGATGGGCCAGATGATACCGAGGCATTCTCCCCTTCACTGTCTAGCTCCATGTCTGAAGACTGGTCCTGTACAAGGGAAGATGGCGGTGGTAAGGACTACCTCAATAACGTCAATTCAAAGATTACGACTGCTTCCATGTCGCTGACCATGTCACTGCCCATAGGGATGGAGGTCTTTAGAGTTTCATGGGAAGGGACGACAGTAAGAATTGGCTTTAAGTGGCCATATAAGAATTGAGGTTGAAATGTACTGCAGCATCACTCACGGAAATCTGCGCTGTGGAGGGTATCGGCAGATTTGAAATGAAGCCGTCTGAGGATTGTAAGTCTGTAAGTGCGAGAGCAGCATCCAGGTCTGAGGATCTGGCCTAGTAAAGGGACAAGTGGTTATACTTGTGGTAGTGAGAGCATTATAAAACTTACTGTAACACTATCGGCGACTGATTCTATTTTGGCCTCACGGGACGCGTCCGGGGGTGCGGTGCTGCAATCCTGACCGTACACCTCGTCTCCATCTTGAACTCGCTCCGCCCATCTCTCATCTCTCAACATTGTCTTGCGCACCAAGAGCAAAACTTTCTTTAGTTCATTGTCAGAGAAATGGCCTCGCAATGATGCAGCGTGTCCAAGATGATCTCGTGCCTTTCCTCCTTTTAAAAAAGTGTCATGGCGCTCATGCGAAGGTTCATATTCTCGCTTGATGACACGACACAGAAAAGGATAGACGTAGCGCATCTGTTCGACCAGTGGACGGGCACAAAATACATCGGGATCCTCGATATCCTTGAGGTCAGAATTAGACGGTGACGGCGATGGCAGTCTTTTATCATAGCGTGTATGTAACTCGTCCTCAGAATCAGGAGCTTCCGAGTCAGATGCAACATGTTTTGTTTGCCATATACCCATCTAAGGAAAATATCAGTCTTTGACATCATGACACTCGGGATGCAGAGCACCAACCTGACAAGTAGCAAACCCCTCTTGGTCTGAAGAAAAAAACCGGTGTCTCTCCATCTTTTTTCTTTTACCGTCGATGAACTGGACTTCGTAAAGCCACTTCACTGTTCTTGGATCTTGGGTCACGCCCACGACTCGAGCTGGCCAATGGTCCGGGCGACCCTTGTGGTCGCTTGCTAAAACCAGCTCACCATCTTCCATGCCGACTTTAATTTCCTTGTCTAAAGCCAAGATGGTAGGTTTCTGCTTGGAGGGATTAGGGGTTGGAGACTCAGGTGGTACCGGTTGACTAGGTTTTCGATCCTTCTTCTTTCCTCCTGTGTTACTCATCAGGTGTATCAATAACGGGGCTTCAGGAAGCTCGTCGTCCAAATCTGCCTCTAAGGCTTTATCTCGAGCTGCAATCCAACATAGAAGAAGTTCCGTTGGTGTCTTTATTGCGCTAGCCTCTCTGGTTGTTTCTGCGACAATGTGGAAGAATGTAGATTGAGAAAACCGTACATTCCCGTCTTCACGGAAACGAACAATTGTGGATGCAGAAGGAGATGTGACGTTGACGGAACGATTAGCCCCATGTCCGTCGTCACCAAATAGCTTCACAGAGACTTCTAGAGGATTATCTCCAGTAATCTAATCAAAAGATATTTGTCCCTAAGTATCTAAAAGGAAGTGGATAGACCTCATGACAAACGAACCTGAGCTGGCCACCAATATGATGCGTGGTTATCTTGAACATTGCCGTTCGCCAAGGCGCCCTGTGAATCCAGCCTAACCCATACTACGTCGCGTTCGTTATAGATGTCATCGTATTTACTTGGAGAATGGCAGGGAGACGCCGTTAGCAGGTCCGTCGTGAGGCTAGTGTTTGGCTGGGCTTTGCGAGGACTAGTAATTTTGGTACGTTTCGATGGTTTATCAGAAGTTGGAATTCGGGAACGCTTCTGAGGTGTTTCTAATGCGCCGGAGGGAGTCGGACTCGGACTCCTTGACGACGAGGATGGAGAGGGTGCAGCGTGCAAAGACTTCTTGCTTGGTCTACGCGTAATGGTTTTGCGTTCAATACCACCGCGAGATCTTGCAGGTCTACCACGTCCTCTTCCTCGTGGTCTCCCCCGTAGCCCTCTTCCTCTTTCTTGTGAAGATACATCGGCGTCTGTGGTTTCATCGTCGTCTTCATCCGTGAGATCAGATTCCGCTTCATGCGTTGGGTCAATATGTTGAGATTCCTGTGTGTTGTATTTGCGCAGCTGCTTCTTACTTTGTTCTTTCAAAGTGGCAGCAGCTTTCTGAGCCGCACCACGCACAGGTACTATCTTCTTTGAGAGAGGTGTCGAGATGTGATTGGGGTCCGTCATTGATGCGTCGCAAGACGTTATCGATTTATCCAGTGTTACTGTAATCTCAGCAGAGAGTCCACTTAGAAGGCAATTTGAATGCCTGTCGCGGGGGTAACGTGTGAGGAGGGTAGATTGTGGGAAACGCGGAACCAAAAGCTCTATGGGCGAGCATGGACGTGTACGCACCCTGTGATCTAAGTCAAAACTTACCTAATACTCTGAGAAATTGTCAACTTATTTTCATTTTGACGGTACATACAGTACGTATAAGCGCAGTTGCACCCTAACCGCAACGTTTTAACCTCT
Organism: Ramaria rubella; assembly: GCA_015039355.1. Taxonomy (NCBI): domain Eukaryota; kingdom Fungi; phylum Basidiomycota; class Agaricomycetes; order Gomphales; family Gomphaceae; genus Ramaria; species Ramaria rubella. The sequence goes on along the minus strand of MU134418.1, from coordinate 215,941 downwards.
GGGGATAAGACATTTCGTACTTCAAGTTGTCAAATTTACATGTGCCATGGCCGTGGTCATTTTGCTTGAGCCTTGCTAGCTGTGAGCGCTAAGGCCTAAGGAGTGCCAGTAATGATTTGATAGCTTCTAGTACCTAGGAATTATTTCTGCAAAAAAAAATACACATTCATACAGAAGGTAGCATATCAAAACATATACAAGCATGACTTCAGCACGTCGAGGCTTTTTACTCTTTTTACTCTTATCCTCTGTGTTCAAGTCAAGGGGTTTGTCAGTTCGGGTCGCATGTTGATCAAAGGAGAGTGAGTCGCTGACACAATGGGGGTGCCAAGGCGCGAAGCGATGTATACTGAATTCCCGCCAGCTCCGTACACGAAGCCTCCACTCAAACCTTCCAGAGTGTTTGAATAACCTGAAAAGATGGGATTAAGTGAGATGTTCTGTGATGCACAAAACAATGAGATTGATAATACCAGGGACAAGAACACTGTCCCAGAAGTCGTTGCTTAATATACTCTCCATTGACATCAAGCCCGACGTTTCGTCTAATGGACTTGAGGCCATCCTTGGTGGGAAAATTGACATATCCGCAACAGGACCCATTTCGCCAGCCGACTGAAAAGCCAAGGGGTTTGTGGTCGGCTCCATCCCTCCTAACATCGACGGTTTCACCGTTCCATCACTCCTGAGCTCCCCAGCCACACCGGAAAGCATTTGATTTGGATCGAGACTATGTTCATGTTTTTCGTCATTCGCATTCGTGCCTGGAGAGTTTGGAATCGTGGTGTTGCCGTCGACCTTTGCAGATATCAGAGCACGAAGCAATGTTGAATAGAGCGCGGGTGTGTGCAAGGGTCCTACGGCCACACGTTCTAGCAAGTCAGCAACATCTTTGACGAGAGCGATAGTCTTTGGCTCGTTTTCCAAGAATGGCTGGAACTCGGGTCGAATAAACTAGGAAGATGTGCTTCAGCGAGACTCGGGTATAAGCACGAGGAATAACCTACCTTTAATAAGCTCAAGACAGCATATGAACATTGGACGAAATTCGAGTCCGTGCAATATGGCAACCGACCCGATGGTCCCAACTCATCCCGAACAATGGTCGCGCACGCAGTTGCGGCAGCATGGCACCGCGCGAAGAAATGTCCTATATCTACTGCAGATCTCTCCAATGCGTTTTGGAGGCCGAACGAGTTGACGACCAGTAGGGCGTAATTGAGATAAAATGATCCCATCACCTTATAATGACTCATATTTGGCCTATCAGCTATTTCACCGAAATCAGCCCAAGTGGTTGAGCGAAACGAACGGTGCACTCGGACCCACCTAGCTCACCGTTTCTACGAGCAGTCCATTCATTACTCCATGCCATGATCTGAGTCTCGATCGTCTTCGTAACCAAAAGATAATCACAGTCTGTTTGTAAACCAGAGGCTGTGGATGTCCCAGAATACAAAAAGTCAAGACTACGTGAAAGAATCCGTTGAAGCTCCTACAACCACAGTGAAAAGAATAGAGATCAACTAAAGGTTATATTGTGTTAGAATTTTCACATACCACGTATGCACATACAGACGAGTCACTAAGGGCTGAGTATGGTGAGCGCCACCAGTTACCAGCGTTACGGATAATGAAACTATACACGCGTCAGACCGACTTTAGGAAACTGCTTGGCTCAACACTGCTTACTCCTCTTTAACTGAATGGGGTTTCCCCATTTGTGCACTGAAACTTCGGTCTAGAGCAAAGCATATGCTGGAATGGAAGAATAAGATACACAAAGGTTCAGGGAAAAGAGACGGCGTCCATACAGCCAAGTTCGTTCTCGGTTGAGCACTTCCTTGATTCGGGCACGATCTTCCTCAGTGGGTTGTGAAACTGTGGCGGTTTTACGATGAAGATTTAGATCTGTGCCCATGCTACCACAGGTAAATACTTAAAGCAGGAATGACTGGTGAAATCATACCGAATTGCCATGCCGAGCAACAACCAAGTCTTATCTTGTTCGTAGCGCTCAACAGGTCCACAGCCCCACAGTGTGAGAAGCAAATACGCTTGGACAATCTTCCACAAAGGTTGTCATGATGAAAGAATGAGCTAACGAAAAATCAACAGACCTCAACCGACTTATAACCACGTTCTGGCACTCGAAACGCCAGAGACTTGGCCAGATTATTTAAACGTGGATGAAGATCAGGCTTTTGAGAATAAAATTTTGAGGCAATGGCACAAACTAAATGCATGTCAATAGAATGTGATAATAAATAGAATTCACTGACTAGTAGTCAAAAGGAAAGGAGAACGCGAGCAGACAAGAGACGGTGTGTGGAAATCTCGTTCTAAGAGATTACACTGGGGCTGAAAGGCAAATATTTGCTCAAAAAGCCCGAATCAAACAAAAGCACAAAGCAGCGTACGTTCATACTCTCGAAATATCTAGAAAGTAGGTCAGTCGGGCCGCGCTTATAATGGTGTATGAACCTCACATATCGAACAACTCTACAACTTCCTCAGTACTGACGAAGGTCAACATCTCCGGTTGGACCTGTCTTTCAATGTATAGCCTTCTCAAAGGAAGAATCGTCATAGGTCCTGGCCCAGATGTGAATGGTTGCTACAAGCTATGGAAGAGAAATAGATTACCAGGTTTAAAATAAACATCGCTGGCTACGCCTACGTTCTTCGAGTCCTCTGGCTGCAGTGAATTTGCTAACATGCGGGGATTGGACTGGTTAGCTATCTGCGCTCTTCTGTTAGATAAGCTTGCTTCTGCTAGGAGACCCAGTGGGTTCAAAGAATTATCCGGCAGCGAATGCAATTTTGGGGATCCTGAATGAAAGTTACTTGGTGAAGGATCTGTGTTCGGTGGTGGGGACGGCGAATTAAGTAACGCTTGGGTGTGTGCGGTTTGACTCTGAGCGGAAGGGGATGGAGAGCGAGAGACCATCCCAGAGGCAAATGCACTCATCCCGGGGTTGCTTATAGATCTCAATACGGTGTCAAGCGTGCGTTCCATCTTTCGTAGAGAACGAGTCAACAACTCATGTTTCCTACGCAACATCAAAAACAATGAGGCGAAAAGATCGTAAGAATAAAGATTCACTGACTTTGATGACCTCTTGCCACGGTTTGACTCCTCAAAAATACACTCATTGTTACCTGCCTGGCAGCGTTTACAAGGGGGGCCTTGCTCCGCACCCACACATTTCATTTTCAAGCGACGACAAACCGTGCAAGCTCTACAAAGCATGTTGAAGAAAAATACACAGAAGGAGCAGCGCGACTAGCCTGGAGCCCCTAGTAGGCTTGACTTTCCCAACGCTGTCTTTCTCGATCCCAGGACTTTGACTAGCAACATGGTCCTCTTTTCTCTGTTTCTTTCTGTTCTGGATCCCTCCTGTTGCTTGCCTCTTGCCATTGGCATTGGAAGATTCAGCGTTTGGGCTTGCTATAGACTCGGAGTCCTCCGAAGGCGATGAGTGCATTGCGGGAAGCGGTTGAGGGCGCTGCTGCTGCTGGGAGCTGCCCGGTTGGGATTGAGACGGCTGCCCGGCGTACTGTGGATAAAACGATGAGTAAAGCCCTGATAACGCGGGATCAATTGGGATTGGGCCAGCGTTCGGATGAGGTGCGACGCCTTGGCCGGTTTGGTACCGAGCTTGCTGCTGCTGGGCAAGGTAGTAAGGATCCGACATGATTGCACAATCCAAGCGTGTGGATGTGTGTAAAGTCTGCGAACTTTGTGCACGTTCAGTAGGGTATGTAAGCGTGACTTCGCGCAGCGCGCGCCGCGCTTCCCCTCATCCGTAACTACACTCCCACTCATCATATGACCTCGATGGTTCCTGTGAATGCATTATCCTAGGCGAAGGAAGCTTTGGAGAGACTGGCTCAAGCCTATGCATAAATACCTCTGGACTGTAGTTATATATAAGCCCCGTCGGGTGAATTGAGTCACGGAATTCGAGCTGTTGCAATTCGAAATTTGAAGCTTGAAGCTTGAAGGACTAAGATTAGGTAGTCAATATCACGCAGTGTTACTTCTCTGATACGCAATCCTTCCGCTGCAGTTATGTAAGTACTGTCGGATGCTATTATCTTAGTAGTTAGTTATTGGATCTGGTAAATAACTCGCTATGTACTGCCAATATTTATCACTCATGTTTCATGGCCACTTCGCTTTGCATCTCAGGGCTGTCGTGCTCAAGGCTAGCCCCAGTTTCCAGCTGCCATGGTCAGTGACCTATATGCCAGAATATCTGGCATATCAATATGGGATATCCATAACATACAACGCTGCAACTGCTCTAAAGCTTCGCCCTCTCGCCCCTGAGACTAGCCAGCCTTCCAATGATCTTCTCTGCATCTTTCTCTATTGTGTTCAAAAGTTCATCGCAACTTGGGATGTCCTTGATCAGTCCAATAACCACCCCAGCACTCCATATACCCGCATCAGGATCTCCAGTCTCGTACACCAGTCGGCCCCTGGCTCCAGAGACGAGATCTCGTACATCCTCAAACTTGGCGCCACCAGGACGTCGCTCAAGACGCACTACTTCCTGTGAAATCTTGTTCTTGTATACCCGTGCCGTATTGTGTAACGTGCGGAAAATATGGACAGTATCTTGCTCCGTAGATTCAACAATCTTCTGTTTAATGATTTGATGGATGGGAGACTCCTTTGTACACATAAACCTGGTTCCTAAACAAGAGTTAGCTTCGATTCACGATGACCACGCCATCCAACGACAAACCCATGTTTACTCCCTGATCGCGTTCGTGATATTGGCTCATTCATTCATTCTTGGTGTGTATGACCTAGAATTCGCTCACCTCTGCACCGAGAGCTAATGCGGCCGCAAGCCCTCGCCCATCGGCGAAACCCCCTGAGGCTATGTATGGAACATTGAGCTCTTGAGCTGCTCTAGCCAGCTAAGTGAACAATCACAGCGGTTAGTTGTTCAGTGAACAGCGAATGAATATTACAATTAGTCACCAGGACTATTCCACCGATGTCGTCTTCACCAGGATGGCCTGCACCTGTCCATTCAAAAGTAAAAGCTTCATTGGAAAGTCATTGGCTGATTTCATGAAACGCACACTCAAAGCCATCAATGCTAAGGACATCAACTCCTAGACGAACAGCCGCCTGAAAAGTAAATATGATAATGCGTAAATGGACGTATATCTTTCAATAGGAATGGTACCCGGTAACCTTGGCATGCCGAATTGTCGTGCATTTATGCAACACAACGCACCCGTGGGATTTAAAGTATTTGATTAATGACCCCGCTGGGAAATTAATACCATTATATTCATGATAGTGGCGCAAAGGGGTCATATCCAGAGTCTTACGCACGATTGCTTCCCGCTGTCTCAAAGATCCTCACTTGCTCCTCAACTGCAACCCTCGCGAATCCCTCATAATCAGGAGGATTGATTGTGGGTAAGATAGTTATGTTCACTCCGAAAGGCTTGGTGGTCAGCTTCTGCGTTTCACGGATGGCCTGACGCAGCGCCTCTGGTGATGGTTGTGACAGCGCTGTGAGAATTCCTAGTCCACCGGCATTCGAAACAGCGGATGCGAGCGCAGGTAGACCGACCCTACACATATGTAAGTATTTGTAACTAAAAGGCATTTGCGCTCACCATTGCATGCCACCTTGCACCACGGGACTTTTAGTTTCAGGGAACCAACAGAACCGCCATCCAAAGAGTGCTAGTGATCAGTGATCTCAGGACGCTTGATATGAGTAATTTGCGTACACCCGAATATTGAGTAATTGCGTTAACTTGGTGTTGAGGACCATGGTAAATTGAATTTTGTCCTGAGAGCATTACGTAATGTTTACCAAAATTAGCTTGATGAAACGTTTGTTTCAACGGGGGTTTCTCTGCGCACACTAGCTCTTCGTCATGAAGTTCAACATTGATGATTTACCTGTGCGTGCTCTCTTTTAGTCGTGAATTTTCTACTGAAAAAGTCTCTTGAATAGATTGTCTTCCCTTATGACCGTATATATCCTGGTCTGTCGTTTAAGCGGTTGGGGAATTTAGGCCATTAACATGAACGACAGAACAATACTCGTACATGTGCGATCTGAAGCGCACGTTGGATGCCACTGTATTTCGTTTTGACAAAAATTATGCTCCATATTTAGCTGAATTTAGGGTCACTGTGTGCTTGAAATGCCTAGTGGAACTGGAAAGACTGTTTCATTACTGTCGTTGATCGTTTCTTATCAGCAAGTATGGATTGTTTTTCTTTCTTGATGGTAACTCTTGTAATCAAGGAATCGCCTACAGTTTCATCCCACCAAACGGAAACTAATCTACTGTTCACGTACCGTCCCGGAAATCGAGAAGGCACTTGCAGAGTTGAAACGACTTATGGAATACCGGACCGCGTCTGCCGAAAGTCCTGAAGAGAAGCAAAAGGAGCAGTCGTTTATCGGACTTGGCCTAACGAGCCGTAAAAACCTCTGTCTTCATCCAGAAGTAGGTTCCGACTGAATTTAACTGGAGTGAGAGTATGGGCTGATGTTATTGGTGCCCCAAGGTGTCGAAAGAGAAGAAGGGCCGGGTTGTTGATGCTAGATGTCGTGATTTGACATCAGCTGCTGCATGCGAAAAAGGACGTAAAGATCCAGGATCTGTGCCCTTGTGCCAGTGGCATGAAGTGAGTCTCGAGTAGGGCCCATGTATCTTCTCCACTAAATGCAAAAATAGGAACTGGGAAAACTTGAACCTGGAAGTCTCATACCCCCAGGCATTTGGACGTTGGCCGATGTCCAACAATATGGTCGAGAGAATACTCTGTGCCCATACTTTTTGATTCGTAGAATGGTTTGTGGTCCCCCAAGATGTATTTGATGAAGTTGACAGATTTTGGACCATAGATGCCATTTGTGGACATTATTATCTATTCATTCCACTATCTACTGGACCCCAAAGTCGCGGAGCAAGTTTCCAAGGAAATGTCAAAAGATGCCATTGTCGTCTTTGACGAAGCACACAATATCGGTATGTCTCAATTATTTTACACTGTTAGGCTCAAACCACCGAGTCACTGAGTCTAGATAACGTTTGCATCGAATCTCTCAGTATTGACCTTACTCGACCGATGCTTGACTCCGCAGCAAGAAGTGTAAGCAAACTCGGTGATAAAATAGACGAGTGGGGCTGCTCGGTGGTCTGAGGGACACACGCTAACATCGCTTACCAGCATCAAGAAGACCGACGCATCGAAACTACAAGATGAGTATACAAAATTAGTGGAAGGTCTGCAGGAAGCAGAAGAAGTGCGGGAGGAAGAGATATTCATGGCCAATCCAGGTGCATTCTATTCCGCTGAAGTATTGATGGTATCTGATTTCCAGGATACGAAGTACTACCTGACGATTTGCTAAAGGAAGCTATACCCGGGAATATCCGGAAAGCAGAGCATTTCGTCGCATTTCTCAAACGATTCGTTGAATATTTGAAAGTTAGTATGACTGATGTGCTGTGATAACGTATATACTAATTTGTTTCAGACTCGAATGCGTGTATTACATGTCGTCGCTGAGACACCACTATCTTTTCTTCAACATCTGAAAGATATTACATTTATCGAACGACGGCCCTTGCGGTATGATTCAATCTTTAGTCGTGGTTCACCAAGCCTCATGCGTTCCGTTAGCTTTTGTGCAGAACGATTGCAATCGCTCGTTCGGACATTGGAGCTCACAGCGCTGGACGAGTACCATGCATTACAGAAAGTCGCCAGTTTTGCTACGCTTGTTGCGACTTATGAGAAGGGCACGCCGCGCACAATCAGAAAGTTACTCAAAGCTGAGATTTTCTATTTACAGGCTTTCTATTAATACTGGAGCCTTTCGAAACCGAGAATGCCACTGTACCCAATCCCATCTTCCATTTCACGTGAGTCGCGTCTTTGAGCCTTTGAGCTGTGCGGCAACTCGCATCTCAGATCGTCTCCAGTTGCCTGGACCCCTCCCTTGCCATCAAACCCGTCTTCGAGCGTTTTAGTAGTGTAGTCATTACATCCGGGACGATTTCTCCGCTGGACATGTATCCTAAGATGCTCCAGTTTACGCCTGTCGTTCAAGAAACATATCCCATGACGCTAACACGCAATTGTTTTCTCCCACTGGTGAGCCACACTCTTGATATTCTACATTTAGTTATGATGCCATTTTTTAAGGTTATCACACGAGGAAGTGACCAAGTGGCCATTAGCTCTCGTTTCGAGGTCCGGAATGATCCTGCAGTTGTCCGTAACTTTGGCAGTATTCTCATAGAATACAGCAAGATTGTGCCTGATGGGATCGTAGCATTCTTTCCCAGCTACCTATATATGGAGTCCATAGTAGCTGCTTGGAACGATATGGCGAGTCTGGCATCATTACCCCTTTACACCTTCCTCAACTGGTACATTTCAGGGAATTCTGAATGAAGTATGGAACAACAAGCTGATATTTGTTGAAACCCCAGATGCCAACGAAACTAGCATTGCGTTAGAGAATTATCGTCGGGTTGGTAAACCAAACCTTGATTTTTACTCCACGCTCACATTCGGAATAGGCATGTGATAATGGGAGAGGAGCAGTTCTGCTATCTGTAGCTCGAGGGAAGGTATCGGAAGGCATTGATTTTGATCACAACTATGGAAGAGCTGTGATCATGTTTGGGTACGCCTTTTATAGTGGGATAACTACTGTTCTCTAACATACAACAGTGTGCCATACCAATACACTGAAAGTCGCATTCTCAAGGTATGCTCTTACACTTCCAGCTGCGGAGAACACGGAACTAATGTTACTTCAGGCAAGATTAGAGTACCTTCGTGATGCCTATCGAATAAGGGAGTCTGAGTTTCTTGGTTTCGACGCCATGCGTAACGCTGCCCAGTGTGTGGGGCGTGTGCTTCGAGGGAAGACGGACTGGGGACTGATGGTGTTTGCAGATAAGGTGAAGCTTCTTTTATTTCTCGATGCCAACTATTGACACTTTCTAGCGGTTTGCCAGGGCGGATAAGCGTGCAAAGTTACCGCGGTGGATCAATCAGTACATCACGGAGACAGCTTCAAATCTGTCGACAGATATGGCGATTGTACTATCGAAACTATTTATGCGTACCATTTCACAGAACCCAAATGAAAACCAAACGGGGATCTCTTTATGGACACTACAAGATGTTGAACAAGCTCAACTAAAGCAAAAGGAGCGAGAGGCAGCGGAAGCTGATCAGCAGATGCGTGGACCTAACGAAGAGGAGGAATTTGACAATGGTGGACTGGATGATCGTATATTAGGAGAAATGGACTTGGAAGTGTGATATACGTAGCTCGATTGATCAAAAGATGTACGATGTATATAGCTGTACAAGACCCCGCTGACTCCCCGTTTTCCTGTTCCCAAACTTCACACTTTTACCTAGACTCCTACCCAGTGAACTATTTGTTTCTCTTGCGGAATGTGAAGGGCGAACAGAGCTAAGGTACACCTTTACTAGATGTACCGCTCACCCTGGACGGCTTAGCTACCGGCCACGTGCATCTCACGTGATTCGGAGCGTGGTCTTGGGACTCTTGGGAGGGCCTCACCCAGAGCAAAAGCCAGACATGTCGCATAACAGGACTCCCCTTGGTTGTTGTAAACCCCTAGCTGCTTCTCACTGCAACTATTAGTACACTCTTTGAACATTTCCTCGTCAAGCAATGCCCTCATCCCTAATACTTGCAGCTCTCACAGCTGCTGCATCAGTACTCGCCCAGGATGTACCTCTGGTATCAAAGCATTTCCAATACACTGCTCTCGTATGTGAAGTGGAAGTCTCTCATCTCTTTGGTTAACAGTTGCGTTTGTTCCTTCTCGCGATTTAGCCCTACATGGTGGACAAGTCAGACGGACCTCGTGGCGTCCAAACTGGTTACAACCTTTGCAATTCGACTACAGAGGGCCCGAATTCGCTATGTCAGACTGCGACAGTCAACAACCTGGATGGTAAGCTTGCTTACCCAGGCGGTCTGTATCCTCTCCCCTTGATAAACCCTCACTAGATTTCTGTATTTGGGGCCCTCCAAAGCCCAACTCTACAATTGCGGACACAGAAGGAGAACTTGTGGCTTGGTGTACTAAACCCGGAAGGGGTACCCGTATTATTCCCGCCGGTGCCCTTACTGGGGTGCAATTTATGCAGACTCCAGACTACCTCCAGGTCACTGGTCACATCAACCAAACCCTTATCAACATCTTTCACGGCGACAGCGGAGGAGGTAGGTCTAAATCCATGAGCGAGCCCTATTTGAACTGGGCACTGACATGTTCTTTACCCCTAGAGGAAGACCCTCATGGTGCTGATGGTCGCGGAAATCCTTTGGGATCCCTTATCTTTACCAATGGATTCCCTTCCAACAGTGGGAACAACAATACATTCCAGCAAGCCAATGAATGGCACTAGTGTGTCCGCCCTCATTTTAGTATATATCAATAGCTAACAGTAGCGTAGTTTCCTTGGTGACGACATGTTTTGCATGAAGATATGTGATCCTGCCGGCGCGCACCCAGCAGATTTCTGTCAACACATCTATGGTATCCTAATTTTTCTTGGTCTGTTCTATCCATTGATTCGCAGTTGATTACGACAGATCGAATTGGTTGTGAGTACAATGCACCAGCGGCGTACCAGGATGGTGTCTTTGAAAAATGCAAGGGTGATAACCAAGACTTCCCTGGTATCTACACTGGAGCCAATGGCGTTGTATCGACGTACACCCAGCCCCCTGAATCTTTGGGCGACATTCAAACAATGCCTTACCAACCTCGCGTTCCCGCCTCATCCGACTGCCAGACATTCGCCTCTACAGACCTTTATTCTGTTACTGCAAGTGTCGCCCTCAATCCGAACAAACCTACTTCAACGAGCAGCCGAACCACGGCCGGCGGTAGTTTCACACCGAGCAAGACGGGAAGCAACAGTGGTACGAGTACTACTAAACCCACTCAGCCCAATAGCGCACGAACCCACGCTACAAGGTCCGGTGTTGGTCTTGTTGCTGCCGTAGTTGGAATTACCTTCTTTGCTTGATGCCTAGTCCTTGATGTACACTGCTTGCGGTGCGGCTGACTTTCTGCTCTTTTTGTTCTGGCGATTGTCGTGTTTTGTGTTTTCAATAACCCGGACTGCCATTTACATATATTTTGTTATGTGCTTTACCACGGACTTTTACCATGCTTTGAGTTTACCCTCCTGTGCTTCACAGGTCATTCTTTTGATGTGCGTCTGAACTAGTGTCCATACACGAATGCTGTGTCGGGGTTGTACTTAATTTCTCGACTATCGTGAGTGAACTTCCACGATATTCAGCTGCATCGCTTGACATATATCTGTGTGGCGAATTTCTTAGAGAAAATGGAACACGTCCCACAAAGAGTGCGGATTTTGTTAAGCCCCCATAAGGTGACTACGAATGGGAACGTGGCAGTTAATCTGCGGTAAATGGATGATAGCTTGCTAATTGTTTCGTGACGATTTGGTCATTTGTTAAAATTTTTTTTTTCATTTGATATCTTTGATGACTGGTCCCGGCTGATACTGAGCATGTAAAAAGGTATGCAGATCGTCGCTAGACTTTCAGGGTGAAAGCCTTCTCGGCGAAGCAAACCAAGTATTCCCTCTTGTTTCAACATGACCCTATACCTGGGAAAGATTCTCATTCTCCCGAATTTTTTCTCCTTTGATTACCTTCTGGACTTCTTCTAAATTTAAGGTTTCATATTCTACCAATGCGTGGGCCAGCTGAGGATATATTAGAATATAAAGATTCAAAGGGATAAAAAAAATATTACTCGATGAAGCTCTTCCTCTCGTGTAGATAATATGTGTTTGGCCCGAGTCTGAGAGGCTTCGACGAGACTGTAGGAAAAATGAGGCGCAACCGTTGATCAGATATAGATAGACTCACCCTCTGACTTCTGCTTCGATCTCTTGACGCTTTTGGGAGCTCATTGTGTGCAGGTCTTGCTCGTCATAATAGACTAACCCAATCTTCGGGGAATAGCCGTAATTCTGAAACAGATAGCTGAGAGCCCGGGGTATTAGAAATAAAGATGGCAAATATACCTGAACCATGCGAGTTGCGACGTCGGTGGCGCGAGCAAGGTCAGAGAGGCAACCACTCGTCACGTTTTCGGGGCCATAGACTGGCCATAGTCATCTCCCTCTGTGTAATATCTTGAATATTGGATACGTACTGAGTTCTTCCGCGACCCGGCCTCCCATGCAGCAGTCCATCTCAGCCACAAATTCTTTGAACGACACAGAAAACCTGTCGTCTTCCGGAAGTTGTGCGGTCTTAACAAATATTGATGAGAGATCCGACTCGAAGGGGCAGATAACTTACATAGCCAAGTGCGTTACCACGTGGCATACATGTAACCTTATGCAGCGGCATTGCACCCTCAGTATATAACGCAACTAGTGCATGGCCTCCCTTAAGCAAAACATCATGTTAGCCATGTATCTAAACAACTGGCAGCAATGCGCACCTCGTGATACGCAGTTAACATCTTCGCTTTCGGGTCAATATACGTACTTCGACGTTCGGCTCCCATGATAATTCGATCCTGACAATTGAGAAATGCTTTATCGAGTCAGTCATAAGCATTTGGCGGTAGTCTCACCTTTGCCCATTCGAAATGCTTCAGAAGCACAAACGAGCATCCTTCCCGCGAGGCTTGAATGGCGGCTTGACTGTTAAATCAAGAAAGATGAAGCGGGATAGTATGAATCCAACAAGCTGTTACGCACTTGACCATGTTTTGCAGGTCGGCTCCAGAGAATCCTGGTGTACCCCGTGCGATGATGGTAGCATCCACATCTGTTCAAACTCGATCAACACAGCTTCAGTAGTCGATGGAGTTGAAGCATGCCTGTCGCTGTCGTGACATTCTGCATGTGATGCTTCAATATTTGCACTCGTCCTTAACAGTTGGTTCGTGGGTTCAAACACACCATGAAGATGAGGCACTTGATAAATACCTTTGACGTCAGGAAGCGGAACAGATATCTTCCTATCAAATCGTCCCGGTCGTACCAAAGCCCTTTGAACCACATCACAAAAGCAACACAGCCAATGAAAATGAAAACGTACTGATCAAGGGTTTGTGGGAAGTTGGTAGCAGCGATTACGATAACACCCTCTGTGACGAGCACACGTTATCAACTTATAGAAGATGATTCATGATGCATACCGGTCTGTTGGAACCCATCGAGCTCGACCAAAAGTTGGTTCAATGTCTATGTCCCTTGTCAATAGTGGACGACATTGAGGGAAGGTCGTTATGAATACCTGTTTCATATAATGCTAACCAAATCACCGTTTAGCCTTCATTGGAGCAAACAAGAACTATGCCTATCAGACTGCATATTCGCACCTGATCCTTCGGACTGCGTTTGCTCCCAATAGCATCTAATTCGTCAATAAATATGATCGAGGGCTGCTTTTTACGTGCGGTTGCAAATAGGTCGCGGATACGCTTTGCGCCGATACCAACAAACATCTCGTCGAATTCGGATCTGAAAAGATATGAAGTGCAATCACAGGGAGAACGCTGTGTCGGCCTACCCAGATGCGAAGAGGAAGGGCTATAATACATTGCATGATGAGATATATTGGCAGTACGGTTAGATGACGACATACCACCCCAGCCTCTCCAGCGACTGCGCGCGCAAGCATAGTCTTACCCGTTCCAGGGGGACCAGTGAGAAGAACACCTTTTGGTAGTTTGCCTCCAAGCGTGGCAAAGTTCGTAGGATCCTTCAAGAACTCTACTACTTCTTGAAGCTCCTATCATAGGATCCCATGTTAAGTTTCCAAGGCAAGGGGAAATTAACTGAAAACTCACATCTTTCGCTTCATCTACACCATGAACATCGCTGAATTTGACCGTTTTACCTTGTACGGCCTCGAATTCGGCGGTCTGCGGCCCAGTCTTGAGCAAGCCCGAATTTTCGAGAATGACAGCCAGAAAGACCAAGACGACTAAGATAAAATGTGAAGAGAACGTTTGTCAATGTCACACAACTACAACGTACAAAAACCAGACAGTGCCAACAATGCCAGGAACCGAACAATGCGATACACGGTTGTACCTTTGGCTGTTGGCGCGGGGTCAACTTAAGTAATATTTAAAAATCGGGGGGAAATACGCATACGTTCGCTCATAGTGACATAAATTGGGTTCTCTTTTCCACCACTGGCGGCTCCAAGTAATGAGTTAGGATTCGTTGTATCACCCTTTGCTGCAGAGCTGCCGAGCAAGCCAACAGAAAGCGGTCCTTCTGTGGCACGTGCCGCAAGCACGGCCTGTGCAACCTCTTGCGATTTGGAGAGTGGAGGTGTTGGCGGGGGGGTCGGCAGCAGGCTGGGGTCGGCAACAGAGGGATTGGTCTCCGAGGGTGAATGATTTGTAGGCGGGATAGCCGAAGATGCAGCACCACCAACAGGCGCGGTTGCAGGCTGGGCTACTTCTTCACGTAAACCCAGTGGCAAAGCTAAGACTTGTTCTCGTCTTTGTACGGCATGACCTACCGAATCTTCACCTCCGCTACGAACAAGAGCTGTAAGGTACAACTGAAACGCTTCGTCTGAACGGAGAACCGGGCTAGATTGATCCTGATCGAAGATCGTAATACATCAGCATGACGTAAACGGGAAAATGAACGCAAGTCACCCACAAACTCTAACAACCTCTCCCATCTACTAGTTATACGTTGGTACCCTCGAGATATCCCACTATCCACGAGCGCCTGAAAGTATGCGAGTTGGGCGGGCACATAATTGGGAGAGGCATTCGCTGCAACTTCAAGGTGGTATAATTGGGCCAGTGTCCGTGGGTGTGGGTGAGGTGTGGATTGAAAAAGAGAAATATGGCGTGGGGATCCAAGAGTGGGAGCGGGAGAGGCAGGGGTTAGAGGGTCTATTCGCGGTCGGAATGGTCTAGAAGACCAGGTGGGGGTGTGGTGAAAAGAGCGGAAGGTAGTGGGTGAAAGCACATAAGGGTGGAGGGTCGAAAGGGCGGTTGGGGGTTGAAACGGGTGGATTAAAGGTGCAGTATGACGAGGGAGCGAGGGGGGTATTACAGTCAGCGCAGTAAGTATCTGTGCCGCCGCACCTCTCGCAATATTCTTGAGATTGGCGTGTAAGATTACGGTGTATGGAGTGGAGACATAAAAAGACTCACCGTTTGTGGCGAGTCTAATAGCCTTGGCCCTGAGTGCGAAGTTGGAGATGAACGAAGTGGTGCAGGGAGATGGGTCACGACATTCTGTAGTAAGTTGAGTGTACTACTCAAAATCTAATAGAAAGTTCAGAAAAATGAAGAGAGAAAGAAGTGACTACTTGCCTGTAAGGCGTGTTGAGACGACACATACACCTGCATTGCTGCAGCCCTAGGTAATTCGTGCCTAGTGAGAGCAAAATTATTGGACGCTAGCTTTAGACGCCCGTATGAGCCAATCGGACTCGATGCCAAAAAAAAAACTAATTTTTATTTTGCGTTACAGAGTGGAGCTGGAAACACATATATCGAGACACACGTACAACCGATTATTTGTATACAAGGTTCGCCGGCACTTCGCGCCGGCACATCCTTATAAATAATTCTAACGTTGAATTTTTCAAGAATAACATATTAAAGTGAACAAATAATATTTATACTAAGTCAAAAGTTTATGATACATTATGTTGATAGTAGTTCTTTCTAAGGGAGGAAGTCGAATGCAAGTGCAATCGAATTTTTTTAACTCTCGATAACGCAGTATAAAGTTGTCCATGAGTAAAAACAGGTCGTGTTAAATCAACTGCAATGTGATCGAGTGTAAGGCCTTATCGAATAAACACTTATCTTACATGTAGAAATTTAGAAAACAAATAAACAAAAAACCACATACGAAAGTTGAAAATGCCTCGTTCAATCCCTAACAAATTCAGATACAGCCAGATTGAACATTCGAGAACATCCATCTTTCCACTGTTCGGCGTTGTTCATTCAGCACCAATTGCCCAAATTTTTGTTGAAGTGTCATCCAGTACTGATGCCTCATATGCATCGATGTCGTTTGGATCACCCAGAAAAGAAATCATAGTGATACCATCATCAAATAGTGCCCATTGGAAGGTGCAAAGGGACGACCAAAAAGGTTAACAATCGTATAATCAGGTAACGGACTCATTGTCCTTGGACTATAAATCTGTATTTCTGCACCAACCAAATCATCCGATGTTGTGCATTGCAACGTAGTCTGATAGTACACATAATATTGAGGGGGGTCATGGGTTCGTTTGCCAGCAGTGAGTGTGAAATTGCCTGCAACGAAAACAGTTGACATAGCGGGAAAGAAAGAAAAAGACAAACGTTGGCCAGCAATAGAAACACCATGTATCCCATATGCCAAAAGACTTTTAAAAAAAGAACTAACAGAGGAATGGTGTTGGATGAAGTCCCTTGGATCCACTCCTTCTCTCGGTGGTGACAGGGTAGTGGTGATGATGGCGGCAGGGGCAAAAGTAGAGTTTTCTGCTCCCAAACGGAGTACAGTCAGAAAATGTCTCGCATTGGATCCAGACCGAGAATTTGTTGAATCAGATCCGCAGTGCACGCATCAAACCAAAAGGCAATGGTGGAATTCTCATGTGTCCTTCGATATAATCTAGACTCTTCAGAGTGACAATGCATCAAATTCACCGTTGATACCACAGAGACGACTTTGAAATAGACACACAGAATGTTATAAATGCAATATTGAACGCAATCGAACCCCTATTTCAGCTCCAAAAAGTTTCCTCGCAGATGCAATGCTGGTAAATGTTCAAATGACAACCATATAAAGGTATTTGTTAAAGATGGCATCAGAAAGATTCACCACTGATGGAAATAATAATGTCATGCCAAAGAAAGCCACCAATAAACACAAGCAAATAAGCCCCAACGTAAGCCTGTTGTTGTAGGGCAAGGGTAGAATGAAGCGTCTGGGGATGAGCGAGTCCAGGCAGGGCTTGTTGCTGGGTGCAGCAGGGCGAAGGGTTTTCCTCGGCATATATGTACTATAGACATTCATTGCTTTCGCTCTCGGATATCATTGATAAGGTGTGTGCCGCCCCTTCCCTCCCTCCCTCCTCCCTTCATTTCTCGCTACCGTGCAGTTGTAGTTAACTGACCTCCCCCCCCCTCCCCCAAGGACGACAAACAATCCCTTGCAGAGCTCCACCAATACATCAACGCATCCTCCACCTCTGACATCAAGAACGAAATGCCAGTCCCAACCTCCACCTTCGCATTCAGCTCCCCACCCTCTCTAGAGTGCAAGCACGAACGGCGCCACTCCAGCACCTCCCTCGAATGTCGGAAGGTTGAGATAATGTCAGTTCACCCGTTTCGTTGGGAAATACATTTGGCAGAAGCTTTTCCAGACGATCTTGAGGTAGAAACTACAAATTTTCTTTTTTTCGTTGTCTCAAGTGTGGGAGCAATCATGATCGTGTTCATAGCAGGACCTACGTTTAAAGCAACAGATTGTAGATCCACAATAATATTCCCCCCTTTAGAAATATCTCTCATGAGACCGAAGACAAATATGGCAGTATTGGGATTGGGATTATGAATTTTGTTCCATTGTCCCAAGCATTCCTCAAAAGACAACTATACAAAATGATAAGAAAATGATATACAGAATACAAACATCGAACAGCTTACAAAATTTGAAAGTGCTTCATGGAATCTCTAATGTATTCCGAGTCAGAGACTGCCAGATTAAACAATCTGGAGGAACCATCTTTCCATTGTTCGGCCTTATTTAAAATGGAACCAACAGCCCATATCTTGACAGTTGTGTCATCCAAAATTGATGATTTATATTCATCTTTGGATGGATCACTGGGAAACAGTACTATAAACAATCCATCGACTCGGATGAGATACATCCCGTTCGATGGAGCAAACAGCCTGCCAAACAAATTCACGACGATGCAGTCCTTGAGAGGATTCTCGTTGCGGGGGGGGGCGGCTATATATCCTAATTTCAGCTGCACGCTGGTCATCAGACAATGCGCATTGCAACACCATGTTGTAGTAAAGGTAATAATGAGGTCCACTGTCACGTCGCATACCGCCAGTGACGGCAAAGTTTCCTGAAATGAAAGCAGTAGACATAAAGATGGAGAAAAACAGCAGCGGAACGATGAACGTTGTATGATTATTCAGTTGGAATATGTGACATATTTCAGTCAGCGCACATTTTGGTGGTGGCAAAGTTTATATGACGTCAAACGGCGGTAAGTATGTCTCAGCGTGGCTCCACATATTTCAGCGTGGCTCCACAGTAACCATGGCCAAATGAATTCGTGTCGTACGGATAATAGAGTAGTAATATGCAAAAATTGTTCTGTTCTTTTACCATGAACCATGTCACAAAAGAGACCGTCTCCGAGTCCAGTGACGCGGAAGAATTCTTTGGATTTGGGTGAAGACCATTCACCTACTAGTGTGATCTGGGCGAGTGATTCACCAGAGTTATAGCAGACGTTATACACAGCGAGCTACTCCAAGAGTGCAAGAGGTTGACTGATGTATATTTTGGGGCCGCATAGTTTTTAATGTTCACGGTTTCAACGATGACAGCCGCCAAGACCTATATGGTCATCAAAATGCACTAAAAATCAAATCTGCAGTTTTTTTTTGGTCCTCGCGCGGTTTTTTTTTGGAAAAGGTATCGTGCGGTTTTCTTCGCCAGGCCTCTCGCATGGATTTTTTGTTAGTCTTGCTCGCGGTTTTTTGCGGCGTTTCTTGTTTGGGTCGGTCAGTGGCTGTATGCATGTGTGCCTTGAAACTCATGTATATTCCGTAAATATTAGAACTAGCATATAAGTTGTCAACATATAATAGGCGAGAAAAATCTCCCAAAAAATGAAAGCAATTATCAATAGAAAACAAATAGGGAGCGGTGTAGAAAAACCAAGAAAATTCACGACTATTTCAACCCCTTGCTTTCAAGCCTCGTGATCGCATCTGTGATCATCGTCTCTTCTTTAGAAAAGGCATCTGCTTGGGAGAGACGCTCAATTGTGCGGTGCTGGCACTCAGGGGTAATGTCAGGGAAGAACACTGTTTGCAGTTTGGCCAGTGCAGTGTCTGCGGACATGGGCGAGTCTGGATGGAGATAGTGGCGAGCAAAGCCTCCCCACCATGCGACTGCCCATGTGTCTGCACAGGTGAAAGTATGGGGACAAGCCGTGAAATCATGTTGGACCACGGGAGGTGTGAAAGCAACGGCCAGGCGATGTGCACGTATTTGAGATTGTGTACCAAAAATAATAAACAGATTTTCTTGCCCCAGGAGATCGTACTGCTTGAGGGTGGTCATGAATTTATTGGACATCGTCAGGAGAGAACGTGTTGCTGGGGCGATCCAGCCCGGGATACCGTGCTTTTGACCAAAAATGAGTTTGTGAATCGGAGAGAGGGTACATGTGTTTAATTCGTTGATAGTGAACATCATGGCACTGTCTATTTGGAGATAGGACCCTAGCGTGAGTATTGAATTGAGCCCATCGAGGGAGAAATCCTCCGCCCTCTTGCTACTGTATCTAATGCAGCTGCTTCAGTTCAGAGCAACTATTCCTAAAGATAATGTGCTCACTCACTGCATGTAGAACCATTCCATTAGATGATCGAATCTGGCTTTCGTGACCGGTAACAGCAGTTGAATGGGGTTTGCGTCGGTACACCCTTCGCAAATATGGTTTTCGCCCGGAGGGCACGCAAACATAGCATCAAATGTTGCTGATGTCGACTTCCACAAGGAGACATGGATGCTGTACAAAAGTACTCCTTCAACCTGGTGGCAGTTAGCGGTATTTGTAAGGTTAGTAGTCTATACTCAACTGATGAATTCACACAGTACTCACAAGGAATATCCCATTGGTGTCAGAAAAATACCAGATAGGATGTCTAGTAATGCTTGACATAGTCGACAACACCAAGCAGGGGGCCTGCAAGGAAGGGAGAAGATAACAGCACAGGTGAAAAACTTTTTAGATGAAAGCCTTGGAAATTAACCCACTGTGACCCTTTGCCCAGGCTTGTGTTTGACACCGTTACACACCATGCCTACCATGCTCCCCGATACACTGCTGTTGCTCCCTGAAGGAACACCGACATGGTTGCATAATGTGTCAGTTGTGTATGGGATACTCAGCAGGGGATATAACTTTGCGCATCAAATTTTGCTCAGCGGAGACGGCGGTCCCCTACAACTCAGGCATCATGCAGCACGTATAGCTGATAATTTTGTTCCTATACTGGCCACCCTTGAGGCAGAGGGGCTCCCACGCTCTTGGCTGGAGGTCTGCGCAGAGGCTATGGGGGGGCTTATGGTTGAACTTGAAGCTGCGGCTATCGGCGCTGATCAAAGGTAAGCCGTCCTGCTAATGATCCTGGAGATAATTAACTCGCATGTCTTAGAGATCAAGAAAAACTCAAGAGGCTGATGCTGGTACGGCTTAGATACATGGGGTAGCATGGCCACCCCAAGAAATTTATTGATCCTGCGTGGTTGGACGAAGCCGCCAATTGTACATGCCATATTAACTTGAAGAGCCTTGCGGATACCCTGGGCATGCACAGGAATACTCTAAGACTTAAGTTGCATCAGGCCAGGGTCGAAAAAAAATTCACGGACCTTTCAAATAATGATCTCGACCTTCTTGTCAGAGTGTTTAAATGAAAGAGGCCCGAGTCAGGACTTTCATATATGATTGCGTTCTTACGTCGTCATGGGGTACATGTCCAGAGGGAGCAGGTGCGACTGGCATGCTGGCGGGTCGATGGGTTAGGGAGGTCGCTGCGAAACAATGAAAAAACATCGCATGGGAAATATACCTCTCCAAGACCAAATTTCTGTTGGCATCTCAACGGTCACCACAAATTGATCATGTGGGGTTTCGTGATCCATGGGATTGTGGACGGTTATTGTCGAACAGTGAGTTTACCATCTCTCTGCTTCTGCTCAAATAGGGTTAGTTGAACATCGTATCCTTATGGGTAACAGATCACCGGCCTCTGGGCTAGCACCAACAATAAGGCAGCCACAGTTCTGCAACTGTTCCTTGACGCCGTGGCTGAATATGGAGTACCATCGAAAGGGTGAGGGGATCACGGGGGAGAAAATATCTTGGTCGCTGTCTGGATGATCATGTGTCATGGCACGAAACGCACTGCGTTCATGTGGGGATCGTGAGTGGCAGATTTTCTTCACTGTTAAGGGGGTCATCTCACCGGTGATTCAGGTAAACACACAACACGCGCATAGAGCAGCTGTGGGTGGAAGTTGGCACCCAATTTGCCAGGTGCTGGCGAGCGTTTTTGACCAGACTCGAGACCTTCCATCGACTGGACTGCTCCAACCCTGCACACCTCTGGCTGCTTCATTACCTCTTCTTGGATGCCCTGAACACTGATTGCAAAGAATTCCAGCGGGAGTGGAACCTGCACCCCATCTGAGGTGATGGAGCAAAGGGGCGTAGTCCTGCGGTACGTGTTATTGTATGCCTCACATTCGTGAGTTCCTTGACTTTTCTGTTGGCCAGGACATGCGGTTCATGGGGGAAACCAAGAAGGGAAATATCATCAATGATGATATCTTTCAGGTGCACCCTGACACCCTCCACCGATACTGCGGAACGTATGGCACAATTTCAGGCTCTCACCAGACTGGCGCTGGACACGCCCCGGATGAGGGAGGCCCATCGGAGTTGTCGGGTGAGGAAGAGTCCTCAAGCGCGTCTGCAACGGTGGAGGACACGGACAGTGAGGGGCAGAGGCTACAAGAGCGCATTACAGCGGACTTATGGCGTAATGTTAAACATAATCCGGTCAAGGTCACGCGCCATCGGGATCCATTTGAAGACCTGGGACCTGGCTGGTTCGCAATCTTTGAGAGGATGACAGTGGAAATGTGAGAGAGCACATGGATGCCGGAGGGGTATGGCCTTCATTCTCAAGAGTGGGATGAGGATGAGTACCCGTCACACGAATATTTGAGGGTGGGTCGTAAGGAGTCCAAGCTGTTAGTCGGCTTGCCGGTGGATATATGGTACCCACGGGCCGTCACATGGGGTCAAGGTTTATTTTCTCTCAATAGGATCCTGTTCGAAGTGGAGGACTCCGAATCCAGTGTTGATATAGGTCCTGAGGCCTCCTAGTGAATATCAACACACGGCTGGTTGGCTCAAACCCCGAAATATCCCATACCCCCGTTTGCCTGCCTTCGCGTGCCTGAGAAGAATGACAAAATCATAATATAAGTTTAAGCTGGCATCAAATGAAGAACTCACAACGGTTTTGCTCTTCACTTAATAGTCTTTATTTCCTTGTGGAGCAGAGCATTCCGCATTTAATTCAGCCTGTATGCGTCATTATTGCCATTTAGAAGGTCTTGGTAGCTCTCCTTATGAATTATATCATAGTTATCTGAGTGTGGCAAAAAAACTGATTTTTTGTTTTCTATCTCGGATGCTGGTGGGCTTGAGGAACTCACTCCAAGGGAGTCGGAGCTCGGAAGCTTGACATTATGGGCGAGTGTAATTATAAAAAGAAAATCCTTATTGCCTAGCTTTAGTAATTTAAGAGTGTGATCATGGGTTGGCAACTGGGAGTGGCAGCGAAAGACTCAGAGACGCGATCACGTGTCTGTCACGTGATCAATCTGAAGGAACCATACACTCACTCATCTATTTTCCCTGGGGCCCTCAAGTCGTGAGTACCTACATGCTCTAGCCATCAGCAAAGAGATTCAACTACATGCACTCCCTCACTTGGAGCTACAACAGCATGCGTGACCTGCAGATATCAGCGGCATGGCGCAACTAATGAGAAGAGCAAGCGTGAACCAAACGAAGAGGACTTGCTGTCCTCACGGCAGTTTTCTGAGAGAAAAAGGGTGGTTGCGAAATGAGGGAGGAGGTGTTTAAAGCGCTGGAGGCAATCGAATGTGTGCTAGAACGTCCCATGTCAGTGTTTCTCATATACTCTACTTGTGCGGAATTGCCTGTGAGCGAAACCAAGGTGCTCTGTTGACTGTTTTGTTGTCTTTTCAATGGTTGTCACAATTACACACATAGCTTTGCTTGTTGTTTTTTTGGAGGCCATTCGAGTTAAACTGCATCACGTGTAGCAAGAATATAGTGAGCGTGTGGTCAAGTTCGAACAATACAGTGTCAGCACAACCTTTTCTGGAAATCGAAGTCAAATATGGAACCTACTTACATGCAAACTCATACTACAAAAATCTCCCATCCTGATTTAGGTGAGTAGTTTCCCCAAATGTGAATTGAATGCAGATTTAACCCTAGGTGTACAGCTGTTATGTAACTAAATCAAATATCCAACTGGATGGGACGGAAGTACTGATTCGCCGGGATCTGTGTCAATGTTCACTGGGCCTGCCTGAGGAATGATCATTTACTGAACATCCCGTGAGCGCGTCAGCGTCGATACAATATTACATTGGTATGTACATTTGTACAATATGCAATATGGGGTTACTCAATTTTTGACACTTGATATTGGACCGTGACGGTGATGATATCAGGATTGGTCGTAGCTTTGGCGTCAATGGGGAAGAACGTGAGGAGGCGCACAGAGGTGGCTGACCTCCGGGCATTGATGTACATTTGTAAGCCCTGTGTGACCTTTGGCCTGTGTCGCGGTCTCCGGATGTCTACCTCCACACACATGGAGTAGAGCACCCAGTTAGGTCCA
This sequence comes from Ramaria rubella, assembly GCA_015039355.1. NCBI lineage: Eukaryota > Fungi > Basidiomycota > Agaricomycetes > Gomphales > Gomphaceae > Ramaria > Ramaria rubella. Next base: position 192,115 of record MU134418.1, on the reverse strand, counting down.
TTGCTGGGAAACTCAAACGGAGTGAATCCTGAGGTGAAAGTAAATGGCTCTTCAATGCCGCTTGTGTAACAGGGAACAGAACCGATAACGCACCAGCATTGTAATCGAAACTAGACACTAGGTATTCTATGCTCTTGAATGGCTTCCTAGAGCATTGGTGAGCACCCAAAAAATTTTCTCTGTGATGTACAGGCTCACTGCGACTCCCCAGCACATGTATCATCCCACGGGTATACACAGTACCACACATTCCAAGAATGCCAAGGTCACCTCCCATTCGATGTTGTCAAGGTCCGCAGAGCTCTCGTGCAGGTCGCTAGAGGAATCTGAATCACCCCAAGACACGAGAGAATAAGGTGGTGGGGAGCATGGGGGTGATGGTGGTGGGTCTGAAGAGGGTGAGGGCACGGTCTGCAGATCGCGAAAGGCAGGATGGGGGGATTGCAAGCTCCGTCTGGGACATGGTCGCAAAAGTGTACAACACTTGTATCTGGATGTGAACCTCAATCGCCCCTGTGGGTACAACAGACATTTAAAACACATGCGGTGTTTCTGCAGGTTTCATATAACGGCGCATGTATGTGTCATTGTCCATTCTTGACTTTTTGAGAAACCATATTAACTTAACTGGAAAGCCACATGGGCTAGCCGAGGCTTTTTCTGGAAATGTGCTGATCACTAAAAATAGGATGAAATGGTCAACAATCTAGCATGCCAAACAATGCAGCTGCTAGGACAACCTTTTCATCTCCGTGTGTACTAAAACATGTGTTGTACCGTACATGATGCCGAGTTGAGTCATTTTTTTTTGCATACCGTCTTTCCTTCCTATCTACCACTTGACTTGCCTACGAGCTCTCCAAGGAATGGCACCACTTGCACTGTGTCAGTACAAGGGGTGTGACTGCCCCGGCTTCATGCAACACCCCAACCAGGATGTGAACGACCTGTACAAGTGCTGAGATTGTCAGCACGTGGAGAACTGGCACCAGCCGGCACTGGAAACTGTGAAAAAAACTCCCATGGTTGAAGATATCATGGCAAAATTCAGTAACAAGATCGCCAGCCTGAAAGCCACCAAAACGAAGACTCACAAGGCATCCAAAAGCGAAGCTGAAATCGAATGCCTCGCCGAGCTCCAAAAGAGTCTGGAGGCAGGGAAGTCAGAGGGAGCCCCGAAGGTAGATGAAAATGTATTCCATTGCAGTGATGTATTAACCTAGTGTCAGATATCTAAAAAGAAAAATAAGGGTGGGGCTCACCTGACCAAGGGGAATGCCACTGTTACGCTGATTGAAATCAGGGCCGTGATCTTGATCCCTGAAGGGCTGGACGTGCGTATTTAACTCTCAGTTAAATTGCTACCGTCGCAGAATGCTTACCACACTAACCAGTCTAGAGGCAGGCTCAAGATCACTTCTACACCTGAGGGAGCCCGTGAAGGAGAGCTCGAAGCTGTAGGGCTAGCAGTGTTCAGAAAGAAAGGCGTCCTCAAGTTCTTTCAAGAATGGAGCAACCTACGCATCGACGAGTGGTTGCATGACCTATTTCCGGAGGCATTCGCATTCTTGGATGAGGCATACCTGGACCCAGGACCTCAGCAGCACTGGTGTTTGCTGAAATCATCACATAACAAATTGTCCAAGCACAAGGCGATTGCAGAAGGCCTTGATCTTGATGAAGCTAAGGGAGTCAAAGGGAGGCCCTGGCCAGAATGAAAATTATACTTTGGTAAGCAATCACTCGCATTATTGCCGCCTTGTGATATGTTGACTTGGCTTGAAGTGATACGCAACCCAGTGTTGCCCAATGTATATGAAAATGGCTGGGATGCTTCCCGGGTGGTTAGCATTGTATCCTCGGACTTGTCTGATCTGGATTACACCGGAAAGGGGAAAGCAACCGCAAAACCAAGTATGTTCTTTTCATCTGTAACACGTGCCACACCGTTAAGCAGCTCATGATGATTTAAGAACCATGCAGACAGCGCGCTCGCTCGAAACGATCACACAGTGAGCCTACAGCAACGGAGAAACAGTCGACTTACCATTGAGTCTTGCATTCGCAGGTGACATGGGCATAGAATCCAATGGTACCAGTGGGCAGAATAAGAAGATGAAGCCCAGTCTGGCCGCCTGTAAGTACTAACATTATTGCATCTCTGACTTGACTGGGTATTAACAAAAATGTAGTAGTGGTAGCAGGTGATGAGTTGACTTTCAGCAGCCTCAATGGCGATAGCAAGCCCGAGCTGGTCTTACCGTGGCAGCGAGAGGGTGCGTGTGGCATGTTTGATCTTCTTAGTTTTTATTCTACATATTGATGGTTTATCCACAGCCGCATCGACCCCTCTCTTTCTCCCAGATACTGAAGACGATTCGGGAATGGGTAATGGTGTTGCGGGACCATCTACACATCAGACAAGGTCCCACGTGCAAAGCCCTACACCCAACCTTGGTCCTGTGCCAGGCCAGGGGGCCTCCGATTGGATCCAAGCTGAAAGTTTTCCCGTGGCAAAGTCCACCCTCAATTTTCAGATGAATTTCGGGTGGAGTAGCCCCCCACGCGCAGAGACAGATCCATGGGTTTGAAGATTGACATTACTTAGGTTGGCAGGTTTGAAGATTGAGGTTACTTAAGTTGGCAGGTTTGAAGATTGACATTACTTAGGTGCACAGGCACAGTCTCAGTATGGAGTCTCGTTTACTAGAGTTCCTTTCATTTAATCCCTTTAACAGACTCTTTAGTTCTAGGTTCTCCTTTTAATCTACTCTTCTAGTCGTTCATTTAACCCTTCTCACTCTAAGTCTCAGTACACCTACCCTCCTTTGAATCCTATTTCTTGAATTGTTGCCTAACTTAGGTAGCTTGCCTGTAACTTAGCTAGATTAGCCTCTAAAAGAGCCAAATTAGTGATAGCGTTGCAGAGTGGGATTTTGAGCGCAGAGCTGAATACCTTATTTTATTATAGATAGCTAACATTCCAAAATACGCCGAGACCAAAAAAAACCGCGCGAGAGGGCCTGGCGAAGAAAACCGCGCGATACCTTTTCCAACAAAAAAAAACCGCGCGAGGACCAAAAAAACCGCGGATCTGATTTTTAGTGCATTTTGATGACCATAAGACCTATGCATCTGCGGCGGATGAACGCCGAAGAGTAGAGTTTGTAACAATGTAAGTATTACTTACACACACACCCTAACAAAATATATCTCCGCGAGTAACGCATGCTAACTAGATTCCTGTTTGCTGAAGCAAAAACATTGAGATGTGAAGCAGTAAAGACGGCTGATCTCAGATCTCTGCAAAACTGTGTTGGTCTGAATGAGCTTCGTTGAGGCAACGCTCGACCATGCTTGTGTCTCGGGATGCCAGAGGTTCTTGAATTACAAAGGGTTTCGCCAGTAGATCGTTGACACCGTAAAGCGGTATCCACAAACGAAATTTCAAAACTCACCAGGCGATGAAACAGTGATGCATAGTACATACTGGATCTGTGGGGGAAACAGGAAGTACCAAGCGTAACGTGAAAGGACGGGACATGCTGGGTCTTGCTTAACTATGGTGGTGGAGGCGGCCTGCAGGGCGTGGTGCACGATCTTTACAAGGCCAATCATGACAAAAGGGGTGTATCTCCAGTCAACTTACGGCTGACGATCACCGCGGTCGACCGACGGTGTGCAGGGAAGGGACGATCATCCCCAGCAATGGCGAAGATCGCCCACCCGCTGGGGTCCGTGGGCCCGCTAGCACCCATCGCGGCCGAGGTACTGGAGCCCGGCGGCGGACAGTACCAACCGCACGGATCCACCATCAGAGATACTCGGTTGAGATGTTTGCATCCAGCGGGTTTTGAAAACAATCCTTCCCAGGGCTACCCTAAGTGGTCTGAGACCAAGGATGTCTTACTTTGTCTCGCGAAAAATTAACTTGGAGTCAACGTCTGTCTGGTGATTGACCAACACACACACTCGTACCGGAAGATGAAGGGACCGGAGGGAACTCGACAGTGGGAACGTGACGTGCCCTTGGCGTAGGCGTCCCGGCTGCAGCCGGTGGGGATCCAGCCCTGGACGGTAGCCGAAAAGCGTTTTATTAATACTATATTAGGATGTTCTACTTGCTTCTTCATCGTCTCCCTCGATGAGCTCTCCACTGGAGGACGTCGCTCGCAGGCGTGGCTGCAGGGAATGTCGCAGACTCAAGCTCGGCTGCGAGAGGTATTTCACGAATCATCTCGTCGAATCTCTGCCGCCATCTTCTCACACAGTATGCAGGAAGTGGCCTTGTCAGAACTGTCGCAAACGCGGGTGGGTGGTTCTTCGAGGCTATGTAGATTTGATCCCTCCTGCTTACCTCTCCCCACTTCATGCCGGTAGGTGCGCAGGTGAGAGTTCCCCTTGTCCGCTGCACACCACAATACAAATATGGTCCCTTAGATATCTGTCCAGACGGTACCCGTCTCCCTCCTGCTTTCCTTCCCACACCTGACCCGTTCTGTCGAAGGCGTCTTCACCAAAGGCATGCGGTGCGGTTTATCTTCACAGTCGTTACCCCTGTATGCCCGACCCACACTTTGCTAGGTCCACGAAAAATGAACGACTTGTCATGCACGAAACGATCGGACGAATGAGTGCGCGCATCTCTCAACTAGAAGGCGCTATTGAACACATGCAGTCTCTCGTATCTACCGAGCCTCACCCCCTGCTTCAGGGAAAAGATGAACAGGTCATGCACCCCATCGTCAGCACCCAACCTAAAAAAACACCGACCACTCCTGAAGAAGACATTATAAAAGCCCTGGGTGCTTTCTCCATAGGAGACAAAGGCGAGACCACTTTTCATGAGGCCTCTGCTACTTCCGAGGTAAGCTTCTCACGCTACCGATTAGATCGCCCCTGACGTTGCGCATATCTTTATCTAGTATCTTTTGATAGTTCGTGCTTGGTCTAAACCGTCAATCAGGTCTAATACTGGCTTCTTCAGAGCCCTGGCTTGAAAAGTCCCAATTCACAGCATTCGTTTCAACGTCAATCCACGGCTCCATCCTCGTTGCCTCCCGACCTGATCCTTCTCAGCGCATTGTTTCCTTTTCCTCCAGAAACCATCAACACTGTGCTGGAAGATTTTCTACCCAATCTTCCACCATATCCCCGTGCACGATTTTTGGCCCAGTCATACTTTGAAAACGGTGCATGGAGGTGTGTTGGTATTTATCTTGGCTCGTATCTTTTCCATTCATAGTTTCGTATAGTGTCGATCCTGTGCATCAGGATGATTTCATGCACCGGGTACTAACAGAATGTTATCCAGATAATGAACCATCAATGTCTCGCATGTCGGCTGATCGCCTTTCTGTCATGTTCATGGTTTTTGCCGTTGGGGCATTTTTTGATTTCGACCAACCATTAATCGCGCCAGAGGCGGAGGACTTTTATATTCTCGCCCGTGCGGCTCTCTGTGTGGACCCTGTATATGATCACCCAACTGTCTATGGAATTCAATCAATGGTAGGATAATTTGCAATGGCGTCAAAGCCGTCAATTGAGTTCATCTCCTAGACTTTAATGATGTGGTTCCAAACTTTAGCAGGTCATCGCACACATGCGTATCGGCCTCTGCTGTGGGGTGTGTTAAATACGGCATGTGAACTGGTACGCTGTGGTCTACCTATCTTTCGGAGTCGCGGGCTGACCATAGCATGGTTAGATGAATCTTAGTGAGGCTGATTATTATTTGGAGACCGTGTATTTAATGGTCATAAGATCGAGATCCTACAAAACTTCACATTGAAGGTATAGAAGCTGAAGTTCGGCGAGTTGCTTTTTGGGAAGTGAAGAGTATCGAACAATGGCAGGTATGCCGTCATGTATATCCCTCAATGACCGACACAACTCAATATTTACTCTTGCAGGCTTATGCTTCAGGTCGACCAGCGACTACTTCGGTAGTCGATGATTGCAAACAGCCTTACGAAGAGGCATACCTTAACCCCGAAGCCCAAGAAGCTGACCACGCCGTTTGTATGTGCTAAAACTGTCCGTCACAATTCTGAGCTCATTAATGGCGTAGGGCTTGGATGGAAACAACATTTTACAGATGTAGTCAACACGGTTGCAAATCAAGCATTCCGGGCCAAAGATGTGACTTATTCGCGTATCCTTGCGCTAGATAAACAGTTACGTCACCATCATACGCCAGCATCCCTCCGATGGCCTTCGACGAAAGGAGCGATGTATCAAAAGCTTGGACGGGCCCGTCTTACCGGCATGCAATGTTTGGCACGGATTATCTTGCAAGAGTCCAGTGAGCTTGGCGCACTGAGTTTAACTATCTGTTCTTTGACAAATTTGTACAGGTCTATTACACCTCCATCGATGGTTCTTCATGCAGGCAGTTCGAGAAAAACCATTTGATCCTCTGGAACATCAGTTCGCATACTCAGTTCGAACCGTGTAAGTTTCCACCACTCTAGATCCGATCTCTTTTAATCGATGATTTGATTATACAGCTATCAAAGTGCTTCTGCGATTCTTGCGAGTCTAGGGTCGATGTACGGCTATCATCCGGTTCTTGTTTCAAGATGTAAAACTGCGTGGGCCACTGCCTTCTCCGCAGCTGTTCGTCACATATCGTCTAGAGATCTTATGGCTCCTAACTGTAAGAAATACAGTTAACAATGGGCACGCTTGTTATTTCAGCCCCCACAATCCCTCTCGCTCACCCTGCCATGATTGAATTTGAACGCGCATGCACGCTATTTCAAAATACTGGACAAAGCAGCGTTCAACCCGAAAACGCTGTGGTGCGTCACAGTTTCAACTCCCTGTTATACATTGCAGCTACTAATCGTCCATTATGTACGTTGCACAGGCTGTACTGATGGATCTCCAGCAAGCCGCTAGGCGAGCACGAGATCAGGGATATCCGTTAACCACAACACCTGATGCCGCTGTGATGGACGACAGTCAGCAGAGCGTGTCACCCGCAAGTGCCACCAGCTCGCAACAGTCATATGCCTCGTCTTCCGATGGAACGCCCGGCCATGCTACAAATCACCGTAATCACAGTGATCACCACCCTCCTGGTCATGTTCGAAAAGTTGAGTATGAGCCGGCGGCCGTCAGGGAGAATTTACGACAATGGTGGGATTCCGCCTCACGAGAGTTTTGAAGGTTTTGATGTTACCTTTCGCTTCATTTTGTTTTGTTTTCTTGTAGCGCCAAGAAGTGCGGAATGTATCACTTGCCCAGGATTGCTTTACTTTTGTGTCATTATTAGCGAACACACTGCAGTTCAACTCCGACCGACACCTATTTCAGTAGAACGTACTTAGAACGATATATGGGTACATCCTATTAGATGTCGACAGACAAAGAGCAAGGTGATTTTCGCTCTCCCTGATCTCCTTGATATTACTCAGAATAAGGGCATGTTTAGCTCTTACAGGCCTCTTGGCTCTCTCGAAAACTTGCCAGTCAGCTCTGACCACATTCAAGTTGGTTTCACTATCCAATTCAAGCGCAAATGACACAACAGCACCCGTGGACATTCTCCGAAAAGATGCACTTGCACTTCACCGTCTCCTCCATACATATTCTACACACCTCTCTGTCTCTCTGGGAAAACCTCCGCCATCGTTCCCCATTGCTCTAGTTACACTCAATAGCCTAACGTCACAAGTGGAGCAACTTGTTTCGTGCACGTCTTCTTTTCCTTCTGGTGCTCTGCGTAAAGAGGCGGTATGGGCTGCGAAAACGACTATCCAGGCCTTGAAGACACTCTCGCAGTATTTCGAGAGCCGGTACCGTCAAGACGAGCCGGTTGGGGATGAATACCTCGTTAAGACAGGTGCCGTACATGATGCAGTGGTAAAGGCTGAAAATATGTCGAAGGACGAGACAGAGGCTATTGTAAAGCTCTGGAAAACAAACGGAGATGCTTTGGAGGATTCGTTGAAGGACGTCAAGGAGATGATGGAGGAGAAGGACGATGGTGAGGTTGAAGAGGATGGATGGGATGAGTTGGTGGAAGGGATTGGAAGAAAGCTGAGCCCTGAAGAGATAAAACGAGTTGAAATGGTAGGTGATTGTCTACCATGCGTATGTGCAATCCTTACTTTGCTTGACAGCTATATCCTCTTCTGCGGTTTACGACACTACTTCACGAGAAGATACTTTCGCACCATATTCTAAAGCCGCTTTCACAACCACATTCTGGACCTCATATGAAGACCCTCTTTACGTTTTCTAACTCCATCCTAGTAGCGACGGAAGATATCCTGTTAGCGTTGTATCCACCACAAGACGGCGAAAGCACTTTGGAGGCTGTAGACTTGTTGTATAAGGTCATAGAAGAATTTGACCAAGAACTAGGTGTCACGAAAGCGGATCTTGCAGAAGAATCAGCTGGACTGGGTTGCGGATCTAAAAGTTTGACATGGTTCAAGAAATGTTTTTTGCAGATAAAAACTGTTTATAATCGTCTTCTGTTGGACCTGAAGTAGTAATGTGATGAGGGTGTCATGGGTAGTGATGACCGTGTGGACAGCCCGGGCTCGGTCAAGCCGGCTTGAGCTTAGACGCTGTATCCACCACATCTATCAATGTTCTCATGGTTTTAACACTTCAGTTCTTTGCTTTCAATTTTCATCATGCCTCAGGGAGAAGGATATGATGCTGAGCTCAGCCCATCGTCTCTAACTTTTCCTGGACCGGATGCATGGGTGCTGCGCGCCTCGCTCCACGACAAGGAAGGTAAGCAGAATCATTAGTGTTATGTGGCTACGCTCATGAATTTGTCCTATTAGAATTGGCTTACAAGCTGTTATCGTCGCTTCCTATTTCAAACCTTGCCAGGTTGCAGCGAAAAATTGCACCGCTATTGCAATTAGACATCATTGGGGTACGTTCAAGTTCCCGCTCATACATGTTACTTTAAGCTGAGTTGTTTTGTAGCTTCTTGCCACAGAAATCTCTCTTTACATTTTTTCTTATCTGCCACCCCAAACCCTTCTGGCGTGTGCTCTTGTCAGTCGACGTTGGCGTATCCTTGCCGATGACCCTTCCCTTTGGAAACGGTTGTGCACCGTGCACGGCTGGCAATGGCGTGAAGCTCCTCTATTTCAGGATTTTATACCGGCCAAGGAGTTTGATGACGAAGGCGTAGGCGAGGACGAGGACGATGGAACCAACGTAGATGCCGAAGTCTCCATGTCTAACAACACTTATAACACACCACGTTCCTCGTACAACCGTGTACGCTCGCAAACGCGACAGCTCTATGCATGCAAAAGCGAATTTTCTCTTCGTCGTTCCGCTCCAGCCGCATTTTCTTCGCAGGCTTCCGCTCTCAAGCCGGATTACAAACTTCTTCATCAAACCCACACTCTACTTCGCAATCGCATTTTCCATTCTTCTTATCGATTGACATACCTCCAGACTTCTCAGACACCTAATTCACATACCTCCACCATTTACTGCCTACAGTTGCATACCTTCCCCGATTCAGTAGACTCTCCAGGCCGTCAAGTACTGTTTACAGGTTCTAGGGATCTCACCATTCGCCAATGGGACCTTTCCAGAGGAATTGTGGAGCGCATTTTCAAAGGGATTCATGAAGGAAGTGTGCTCAGTCTATGCGTCCGAGCAAATCGTCTGGTCAGCGGTGGAAACGATGCCAGGGTGGTTGTGTGGGATTTAGAAACAGGCGAAGCTGTCAAAACAATTCAGGATCATTTGGATAGTGTGCCTTGTGTACGCTTAGATGATAAACGACTTGTGTCCTGTTCCAAGGGTAAGGTTTCTGGTTCGTGCCATTCGGTGTATGGCATATTAATCGCCTTGTTCAGACCAAACAATCAGGACATATCTTTTACCTGATCTTTCTCCTCATCTCGTTCTTGACTCTCATCGCGCGGCAGTCAACGCCATCGCCATCTCCCCGACACATATTGTCTCTGCGTCAGGCGATCGCTCCATTCGGTTATGGGATCCAGAGACCGGGGACTTGTTGCATTGCTTCGAGCGCCACCATAACCGGGGGTACGCTATATCTCTTCATCACGCATCTTGGTTACTCAAGCTTGTGCTAGAATTGCCTCGCTTGATTTTTCTCCCCCTTATATCCTATCCGGTTCTTCAGACAAGCAGCTGCGCTTTTTTAATGTCCTTACCTCTCATGGGTGGTCCACGTCTTCATATCTTGAACCGTATGCACAAACAACACCTGCCTCAAACGTTTGTCAAGCCTGTGGCAACGCTGATGGCACTATTGCCGATGCTTTAAACCAAAAAAGCATGAAAAGAGCGCAAACCCACAAGGGTATGGTTCGAAGTGTTGTGATAGGAAACCAGTTCGTAGTGAGCGGGAGCTATGACCAAACGATCAAGGCCCGTATTTTCTTTTATTCGGGTTCTCGTGGTGTTTATACATCATGCAGGTATGGGACCGAACAACCGGAGAGCCCGTTGCGGACTTGATGGGTGGTCATAATGGGAAGATCTTCAGCATAGCTGCTGATTGTACCAAAGTAAGTGTTGTCTAATCCTACTATTCAAAGACTAAAAAATCGTAGATTGTGTCGTGTGGCGACGATCAGGTATGCTGACTATGTTTACATCAGGATTCGATATTCAATCTTTCGTTTCACAGCGTATATGTATCTGGGATTTTGCACACGGAATTTCCACATCTTTTATCCAGCTCTAACGTATGAACTAGTTTCAATTACCAAATTGATTATCCCTCGCCGACGTATGTCCACCGTGTAGTATTTAGCATATTTGTATCATAGAGTTTCTCTCCATACGGCCTGTGTTCTCTTGTGTGTAACGACGACTTTGCATAAGTGTATGTTCGCTCCTACGCCGTGGCACAGTACATACGCGTCTTTTCAGACAGCTTGAGGTCCACTCCACCGATATGTATCTACTGTCGATCTACAATTGTCTGGAACCAGTGGCTTTTTTACTGACAGGGTGCAATGAGAATCTGTATTTGAATGACATGAATAATATTGTCGAAAGCCGTTATCATTTTATTTGCACATGGACGTCTGCCGAACTGCAATTGTCGTTCTCTGGGTTGAATACTACTGACTACAACTTTGACCACCGAACATTGTCGAGGTGCATGTGCTGTGATCCTTAGTAATCGTGTCTGAGATTCAAAGGCCGAATGTCGTCTCTACCGCGTCGTGGTATTCAATGGCTGTTTGGTTTTATCCTCGGCCATTTGCAACGCCTTTTGCTTGCCATATTAGCCTCGGGCCCTATTCCAGATCACATTGCCTTCGTAATGGATGGTAACAGGCGGTATGCTGGAAAGAAGGGCAAGCCAACTTTTGAAGGCCATTATGACGGTTTCTTTGCTTTGCGTCGCGTAATACTCCCCGTTCATATTCTCTACAGCAACGCTTATTTTATGTGTTCAACCATAGATGCTAGAGTTCTGCATGCGACTGCGTGTTCGCTCTGTAACTGTCTATGCTTTCGCCATTGAGAACTTCAAACGTTCACCCGCAGAGGTAGAGTCGCTCATGAATTTATGCGAGGAGAAGCTGAACGAGTTGTGCGAGCAAGGGTGCGTGTTATCGACTACCTGCCACATTGTCTCTAGTGATTATCTTTCGAAGGGAGCTGCTCGAGCAGTACGGCGTACGACTACAAGTGCTAGGTAAAATCAACTTACTTCCTGAACGTGTCAAAGAGGCCATCAAAAAGGCAGAGGCAATCACTATTAACCACGACAAGTAAGTTTCTCTACTCTTTGTCCTCGATTCCAAACAAAGTTTCGCAGAGCCATCCTCAATGTTATGATGCCTTATGCCTCCCGAGAAGAATTGACGACGGCTGTTCAATCAACAGTCCAGAGAGCTTTAAACGGAGACATAAATCCAGAGTATGTAACCACGTACTGAGGTCTTAGTCCTTTCGAATTTCATTTTCTTTTAGAGATATCACAGAGGACGATGTGGATGCAGAGTTATATACTAATTTAGCTGGCAATGGTCCAGTCGAAGTCCTCATTCGTACTAGTGGTGTAAAGCGCTTAAGCGACTACCTCACCTGGCAGGTATGTAATTCATCGTCGGGCTCATACTCTTGTTAATGAACAAACCACTCAGTGTTGCGAGAATACTCAGATACATTTCACGCCTACTTATTGGCCCGATTTAGGTCTTAGAGATTTCGTACCAATTCTGTTAGATTATCAACGCAAGATTTGGTCGCGTAGACTACTGCTCTCACAATAACATCCTGCACGTAGAGCCTAGAATTTGGGGCGAGATAAACTAGTGAGGATGAAAAATACACCCAGAGGGAGCCCGTATAAATCTATAACGAAAGTACAGAGGCTCCCGGTGGTTAAATATTGCTACAGGTGGTCCAGTTACAAGATTTATTGCAAATGGTGTCTGCTTGGCGATCAATGAACCACGCCGTGACATGACGTGACGAAGCGTGTCATATCCCGTGGGAATTTACAAGAGCGAATGATCCGCAACACATTTCTGCTAATATTGAGCGTGTCCCAACATCTGTAAAGCTTTGTCGAGGTCCAAATATAGACGTTTATGTGGAGGGAACACCATCTTCCACTCTCCAGCTGCGACTGAAGTATCCATACAAAATGTTTACCAAGTCCACTGTACGTCCAAAGTAGGTCGACACCTGTTTGAGCGTTTCTTCGCGGGCCGATACCATAGCTGCCTCACACTGCTCACGGAAGGAATTTAATGAAGTATTGACACCGGCGAGAACATCCTGTAAGATCTGCTTGCGCATTGGTTCGAGGACACGCATATCGAAAGGCGGAGGTGCCTCTGCACGGATGACTTTCACAGCGGCAACGAGAGCTCGAATTTGATGGTTATTACGGTCCGCTTCGATTTGCATATCTCGAATTATGGACTGATTCTACAATAAATTTCATAAACCTATATCTGCACCCGGAGGTATCAAATCAAGAAACTCAACACACCTCTGATACATTCATTCGCAAAGCTGCGTTCGTCTCCCGCAGCTGACGTAACTCTAACGCGAACTCGGCATGCTTTGTGATCAGGTTAGCTGTTTCTTCAGCGAACTCGTCGTGGTCATGGCTGAACTTGTCCAATTGTGCTCGAAGATTAGTATCAATTGAAATCAATCCTTCATGAGAATGAAACCCCGTTCCCAAGGTTTCATCAGCCATCAGCACATCCTCGTGGGTATATCCTCCGGAACGGATGCTGTCCATCTTTTCTTCCAACCGGGTGTCCACAACTTCAATGATATTCGCCGTCTCCTGTCTGTTTTGATTCTCCAGGTCGGTCACTTGCACTTCCAATTGTTCCATACGTTTCAATAACTCTATGGTGTTATCGGAATGTCCGCTGGACGGCAAGTTTGATCCTTTTGGCTCATCCCCAACTTTATCGTCACTTTTTCCTGGCAATGGTGACGCTCGTTGGCTCCCCTCGAGTTCGATCTTCTTGATGGCGACTTCAAGTTCATTCAATCGGAACGCAAAATCAGCGAATTGAGACGGCACAGTCTGGTCTAGGGCAACCAGCTTGTCGTCGTTGCTTTCCGAAGGGGGTGTATCGGCGTCGATCAACTTGTTGAGAATTCCCTCCATCTTCGATTTGAGTTCCTTGCCCTTATCTTCGCATTCCTGCACAAACCCATCTAATTTTGATTGAACGTTTTCGCTAACATGAGAATACCGACTCGTGGTTTGCATTTTCCGACGAGCCTCCAGGGAGCGTGCAACTTGTGTATATTCAATGCGGAGCATGATCGCCTCTGAAAGTAATCTGCCATGCGATTGTTAACCTTCATACTTATCGATGCAATATAACACCAACGTAATGCGATCCCGTTGCTGTCTGCGGGTGTTACTTGATGAGGTGCCAGGGGCCTTGATCACGACAGTATCTTTCGATTTCTCTGGAAGTGAACGCCAGCGTGCCGTTGGTTTTGAACTGGGCGGCATGACGGGGGTGGATTCTGTCATTACAGCCATGGTGGTTGGATGTTGACTAGGAGGGGGAGGAAGAACAGGGGGAGGCGCGAGAGGAGGTGGAGGTTTCGATGTAGAGAGTGAAGGATCTGCTGCAGGGATCCTCGGCTCTCTCCATGAAATAGACTCCTTGATTCCATGTTCTCCCCATGGACTAGATTGGTGAGTTATAGGTTCACCCCAACCACTAGAAGGTCTACTTGAAGGCTCCCCCCAGCCACCAGTCCTCGATGCATCTCCCCATCCGCTAGATTGCTTACTTGATGCCTCACCCCTCTTTTGTTCAACACTCCAAGCAGGTTTAGTTGATTCATCTTTACTGTCACCGCCGCGTCTATACGACGTGTCTTTGGGTGACCTCGGTGGACCTCTGTCGCGAGATGGCCAATCGTTCGGTTGCCGTCGCGAAAAATCTCCTCTCTTCATCTAAGATGTATACAGCGAAGTCAATACTGCAGGAGAACAGTTACGAGATCTGTGTCGTTGGTGATATTTTTGTGCGTATTTCCACTGAGAAAAATCAGGATGAACGAAAGAACAAGCATGTACAGGACAACCTTGACGGGATATATAAGCTCCTCACTATCTTAATTGAAATACTATTCTTCAGTAAGACCACGACGTTTGAAAAAAAAGAAAGAAAGGCGCACTCAACAACGCGGCCTTGGCATTGGCACTGGCACAGGCCTATGCCGTAATATGCGATTACCTCACCGTAGTGTTGCCGCGGCTCGGTTTTGGCTCCGAGCCAAGCCGACCCGGGACAGCCGAGCCGTGATACTTTGACGAGCCAATAGTTATTCCCAAGAGCAGTTAAAGAGTATTTTATTACAGAATATGATTCTTTGTATCTATTGCAATTATTCTAGGACATTAAATACAATGTAAATGAAGACACTCATTCGAGCCATTTGGAGAAAGTGCAGCTGGCTTGAAAAATCCAGCTTGGTTCAGCGAGAAATACCCATGTGCTTGGGATTTGGCCATGGCTGCTGACCATGGTCAGAGGCCACAGTCGGAGAGGCCATTAGGGTCCATAGATTTGCTAATCCTCGTAATCTGTGGGCGAGGGTCCATAGATCTGTCAGCTGTGTAAGTCTGTAGGCAACGCAAACACGTCCATACCGGTACATTGCTAACTTAGTAGAATGACATTCCCTTCCATCTAACACCGCCACCCTCTTTCTTAGTCTTTTCTTCACTGTTTGGCACTTTGTTCATTATTTTATCCTTCAACTATGAATGCCTACCCTCAATCTCCCGTCTACTGCTATCTGAATTGTCATTCGTGTCCAAGCCACTATGGAGCCTTCGTGGCATGCCAGGGCAAATCTACACCCACAAACCGAGGTTGAGTGATGCAGCAGGTATGTTTGCTTGAAGCTGTAGCTACTGGAAGCACATAACTGATCTTCGGTTTACTATAGTGTTGTAATAAAGTCTGCCATGACACGATTTTCCATACTGATGCATATTCTACTCTCGAAGCCGCAAACAAGATGGCTCAATATTACAATACCTATATGCCTCTCGCTCCTGCGCCGACTGTTGGGCAGTATTGTGGCTTCCCTCCCCCCCCCACCTCCTATTCCGCCACCAGTTGTTGCACCCCCTGCAGTTCCTCCCATTCAACCGCCACCTGTTCAGCTTCCTCCCATTCAGCCTCCTCCTTTTATTCCCCCTCCTGTACCTGTTCAACAACCCCACCTTGTTGCTGCTGCTCATGCGCAACCTGCCAACTCAGCCACACCGTTTTTGTGTGAAGGCCCCAGGTGCGTGTCACTCACCAAAGCTCTCCGTGGGAGTGTTACATGCCGCTTCCGACATTGTGCAAAGTGCTGTGCAAGGGAGTTCAAGATTGCTCACAAAACAGACATTCCTTGGCTCCAGTGCAGCACTCACCACACCGTCAACTTGAACCAACCAGGGCTTGCAAAGCCACCAGCTGCTGTGCCTCCTAATCCCCAACATGGTGATATGGGGATTATTCCTGTGCCTGTCCTTGTAAAGCCACATGCAGGTGACATGCAGGTGCACCTCAAGCTGACTAGTGTAGGGCCGCTTTGGAAGAAGACAGCGACGGAAGCCAAAAACAAGGCAGAGGATATTCAGTGTCAACATTTGGACAAATGTAAGCTCAAGGCAGCACAATATCACAATATTACGCTGGTCTTGTGGTCTGAGGTGCGTTATGTGCAAATTAACATCCTCATAACATCTCTGATTGTATTTCCTTGCAGGCAGATTGTGACCCAGTAATCTACCCCCATGTCGTTGAGACCTTCCCTAGTTTCATCCTCAGAACAGTCACACGACTAATCCAAGATTGCGACCTTGCAATAAAGCCCAACGATTGGCTCTCAACGTGGAATATGCAGACCCACGAGTGGGAGTTTCTTACTTTGGAAACTCTGCGCTACGTGACATCAGGTCAACGGCTGCTATACAAAGTCACCCACAATATTTCCACACAACTCCCCAATGACTTGTGTCCTGGCCTTCTCAAAGAGCTGGCAGCACAGCCTCTCCTTGGGAAGCATAAGCATGGGGCTGAAGATCTTGTTAGGCCTGTCCGAGCTTTAGATGGTGCTTCCCCATCACCGTCTAAGGTTTCCCATAACTTGTCTAAGGCTCCAACAGCATCCTCGTCATCTCAACATTCCCACATTTCACCTAAACCTACCATTTCAACCCAGATGTCCTCACGTGCATCATCTATTGCTGCGACCAACCGTATATTTGCTGAATCACGTGAGGCATTGATCAAGGCTCAAGAGTTACAGCAGCGGAAAGTTGCACACTGCCACCGCCATGCAGCAAGGGCACTCGAGAAGTTGAAGGGAAAGGGCAAGGAGAGGTTGAGAAAAAAGGAGAAGAAGGGAAAAGACAAGTGTGAGCATAAGGACAAGAATGCGAAGAAGAATAAATGCACTTGGCCCACAGGATTCTATGTCAGTGAGGTCAGCACGGGTTTGGAGTATGTCGCAGAGGGACAACAGCAGAGCAGACCTCAAGATATACTTTATTCTGAGTTTTATGGATCTGGTCAAAAGCTCATGAGGTCAACATTCAACAAATATCGTGCATGGTGGAAAAAGGTCCCTGAAGACATCAAGGAAGACTTTGTCTCGTACGGTCCCACCAAATGGGGCAAGTGGCGAAGATTTTCTGCTGCCGTGAAACATGGATTTTAATCAGACTGGACTTCAGAAGGTGATAGCTCTGATGCAGGCTCCGACTCAGGGAGCAGCAGTGGTGGTAGTGACAATAGCAACGTTAGCAACATCAGTGACACTGACCTTGGAAGTGATTCAGGCCTCGACACTGATGATCTCAGGAGGTTCAATCTGTTAGAAGCATGCCCCCTTATCAGGAGGGCTCGGAGAAAACTAGGGAACCAAAATGCCCCTGCTGTCCATTCTGTGAGATGGATCTACCAGACGACCTTGGAGAGGCCCGACACCTACTGGATGATCTGTTGTTAGATTCTAATAGCCAACCTGATCCCACCAATCCAAAGGTTCGCATTCACAATAACAGCACACTCTTGGCCTTCGCCTCCAGTTCTGTCCCTGCCATGTGGCCATCACCCTGTCCATCGCTGACTCGGCTGGGCAGCAATGGCCCAAAGGGGACGAAATTCAACATGACCATTTGGAAGCTTGCGTACATTCACTCCATGCTCAGATTAGTGAGATAGTTTGCTGCCCTACCAAGTCGCCACTCTTCAAAAGGCTGGTGGCGCTGTTTGCCGATGTAGGTACAAAGAAGGCTCGCAGTAATGCAGGATTGTTCAAACATATGAGTCATGAGCATGCAGGATAGTAAGTTCACTCTCCTGGGTTTGTATTTTTTCATTATACCTATGTTTCATTTACAGTTATGGTGAGAAAGGTAGCCTCATCATCAGCCGTGCCCTTCATGATCTTTTCCCCTATGGACACACTATGAACGAGCATATTACCTCGTGTTCCAGTCCCAATACATCTGTCTACATCAATCTGAAGATTATTAAACCACTTGAGTTCAATGAATTCCATTATGCCATTCTCATTCCAGAAACGGTTATCCTGCTCATTGAGGCAGACCGTGATTGCTCCAAAGCAGAAGCTCACGACCACTGGCAACACAGCTTCCGATTTGGGTATATCAACAATCCAGACGATGATGCTACGGATCAGCCATATGCACATAGCTCAGGAAGCATATCGATTGCCAAGGAAGAACCAATAGATGTAGAAATACCCTCAGTGTCCCCCAACCTGGCCAGTGAGGAAGGTGTAGATTGTGCTGGCAAACCTATAAATATTTTTATTATTGATGACTGAGTACTTGCACCGTTCACTACCATCGATGACTGACACCACTGATTGTTACTCTCTTCCCAGTTATTTCTCATTCTCCCATCACCCTTAAGATGCCATTATGCCTCCATAAGACGTGCCCACACCCTTCTTTCATTTCATTCTTCACTATTATGCCTCCATAAGACATCCTCATGCCCTTCTTTTATTTCGTTACCCACTGTCACGCCTCCATAAGATGTTTCTAGAGCATAGTGCGTTCAAGCACCTCTCATTCTCATATTTTGTCCGTTGTCGTAAAGTTACCCTGTGTGAATTCATCCACAAATGACAAGTCCTATTCAACTCTTAGACTACATAAACTGCACTGCAGGATCAATCTATCCTAAGGGTTCCGGTATTCCTAAGAGCTCATGGTGGGGAATGGAGTAAGGGGCATGTCCTGCAGCTGCAAGCTGAGCACAGGTGCGACGGTTCCATCACATAATCATTTCATCCAAGAAGAAGTTGTACCTGGGAATAATAAGTCATTTGGCATGACATGATAAAGAACTAGAGCCACTTACCGGTCAGCATGCATTATCTGAGTCATGGCATGATAGCGACCAAACCATGAGTTGACCTGCTCAGCTGCTGATGAATTAAAGAGCCATTTGCCTGTCTTACCATCCATGAGCTCAATCCACCACGCCAGGTTGCAGTAGTGGCCACAGAATTCATCACTTTCTTTGTGCTTGGATTTGAAATGAAAAATATCGACAGGAAGAGCAACATCCTCAAAATAGTTATCACCTGATGCCTTGTTCATTGCTGCTATGGCACAGTTGGTGTCAAAGAATATCATATTAGGCAAGGACTTCTTGGTCGGAAAGAGGAGCTTCCAGAAATGCTATAAAGATTGTAAGCTCATGCAACAACAACGAGTAAATGAAACACCCACCACAACACTTCTAGGACCTTCCGCACCATAGAATGTTGCTCAACCAAGTATCATTCCACAGCATGCCACACATAGCTGCTCATTATGTGTACGGCAATGACCAAAGCATGAGAATACCCTCCGATAACCACCAGCTGGCTTGTCATCACAATCCATGGCTGTTACACTGTTTTTGAGTATGCTCCCTTTGTTTCCTCCCACTGTCTCATCCACCTCCTCTCCATTCACATCCAGGCCCACTTCATCATCATCAACATTGTCTTCCTCATCTCTGTCCAGCATTTCGCCATCTGCATCTACTGCCTGATTGCCACTGAAAATCGTCAAGTCATCACTGTTGTACCTGAAGTTCTTAGCAAGTCGACGTCTCAGCTGGAACATGGCTTTGCCTCGAGCCTGATAGTGTTCCTCAGCAGCGCGGTGTGACGGCATAGGGCATGTGCGATATCCTTTGCCAGGGTCAGCGTGGCACTTGACGACCGCACACTTATTTGAAAGGTCAACATGGTTTTGACAGTATCGATCCAAGTTTGATGACAGTGGCTCCTTGCAATTGTGGACACCGCAGCATGGATGGCCAAGTGATATGCCATCTGTGACAACGGCATGGTAAACACCAACGATCTCACTGTTTTGATCTAATATGTGCTTTGTACACAAGTTGCAGGCGTGATTCCATTCAGGTTGTCCAGTACCAGCCATTGCGGCATTCCAGGCTTCGATTGCTTCACGCCAGTGCATGGCTTGTGTTTTAGCCTTGTGCATAACACTCAAAGTGGTGCTATGCCCATGATGCCGGTTGAGAAGTGAGTGAATAAGGAATGCTTCGGCAACTAGTTTATAGTTGAGTGCGAAAGTGACAGGCCACATTGGAAGGGTATGCGACCATGGGAGCAATTGCGCCGCCTCGTTATAAATAGTGGCACAGTTGGAGGCTGATGTCCTACAAGCATAAGAAAGCACAGTCATTAACACAGTTACATAATGAGAAAATTGTCGTACCATGCCAGATTCATCTGCATGATAAAATGCTCGCATAATGCTCCTTCAATGAAAAAACGCATAGAAACCTGTGTCATGTCTGTCTTGATATTGTAGTACGTGCATACACCTTTGGACGTATAACAGTTGTGGTGGTAATAAGTAAGACAGCCTGTGTTATGGATCCCTATAATGTACTTATAGTCTCAAGAATCTGCCTATAGGGTTCCAAGTGTTTCTGATCAGTGGTTCTCTTTATGTTTCTATTCCTTGTCACTGCTGCTGGGTTCACTATTAATGATCCACAAGAGTCCACAACTTGGGTCGCTGACCTAATACTTGCCCAAATCAGTAACTCAGCTTCAACTCAGCTACTGACCAATAATTACCATTATTGTAACTCAGCAGCTGAGGTAAGCCAACTCATTGGTCAGCAGGATCATTAATTAGCTCCACAGCAGGTGACTTCTTATTTATCATCCAATATTAATTAGCTAGAGACATTATGATGTCACTACAACCCCAAATCTGAGCCTGAATGCTATGATATCATTTCAGCATCATAGTTATTCATGAGTCAGTAATTTAGTGACATCATAGTCGTCTCTAGCCAATAGTTAGCTTCATATTAATAGTGTAGAAGCTTCTGGAAGATTCTAACCATATATGGCAGCTGCCAGAACCTTCCAGCAGCTTCCATTCTATTGTTAGACCTTCCTAAAGTGTCTAGGGTGTCTCAGATGTAAAGCTATAAGTATAGCTCTAGGTAGCCTTGCAAAAAGCAATCACACACACATTTCACACCCCACTTCTGCCTGAAGCCTGAGTCTTCTATCAGATCAGTTCAAGCCTGAAGAACTTGACCTAGCTGAAAAACTCTGTAGGAGCCTCTTTCAGTCTGCCTCTCACCTTGCAGGGGTGAAGCACAATCTCTTCAGCTTTTCGCTGCTTTAGTTGGAGCTCTGTAGTTTGTAGGACCAGAGTTAAAGACTACTAGCTTGTGTAAGCAAACCACCACTTTCCATCTAATTGACACTTTGTTGCTTGTAGGGCCAAATATCAATTGCTGGCTTGTGTTGGCTATCATCACTTCTATTTAATTGAAGCTTTGTTGCTTGTAGGGCCAAAGTTAAATTAATAGCTTGTGTTGGTAACAACCACCACTATTATTCGATTAGCCTTTGTTGCTTGTAGGGCCTAAGTCTAATCAAATAACTAGTGTTGGGGTGTAGTACACTTTCTATCTAATCAAGCTCTGTTGCTTGTAGGGCCTTAGCTTGATTACTAGCTTGTGTCAGCACAAAGCTACCACACTCTATCTTATCTGGGCACTGTTGCTTGTAGGGCCTTTGCCTGGCTAACTAGTTTGTGTTAGTGTTGACTTTATCAACTCTCAAGTTAGTTTTAACTTGCTGTTGTTGGTCTTGTCCCTTCGCTCCTTGTTTCTTGGCTATCCTTTTAGTCCTTCAGTTGAACAGCCATTCAATTGTTGCGACCTTGAGCCTAGTCGTCCAAGTCTGCTTTCCCCATATTGCATATAAAAACAAAGCATTGGAACCCTGTACGCTCTCCCTCATAGTTTCAAGTATTATCTTGACCAGACTAGTAGCCTTGCTACAAGTGCTTTGAATTGCATTGTTACTGCAAAGTAATAGTGTTATTTGAACACCGGAGTAGAATCTCTTAATTGGGTTCTCCGTTAAAATAGTCTTTGGTTGATATCCCCTTGAACACTATCAGTGGCTAGACTAAACTTGATTGTGTACCTTACACCAACATTTAGTTCTGAGTTCACAGTTTCCAAAACAGCCTGCCATGTCTTTACATCAGCGTGAATGCTACATAATGCTAATCAAGATTGTGCCTTACCTTGGCAGTAAGTTGAAGTTGTATACATAGGAAGCAGGCCAAAGGCCAGCATAAAGATGGTAGCTTCATGAGTGGAGGGTTCAAGCAAGTCTGGCCCCCTGTCTGATGTGGCATATTTGGGACAAGTGGTTATGAGACATTTACATGTTGGAGGGAAAACTTCTATCGGGGCTGATGGTAAATTAGCAAGTATATTATATAATGTAGAACAGGACACCTACCAATATGAAGATGTCCTCCATGCACAAAGAAGAATGGAAGGAGGGCTGCAAGGTCAGGTTTGGTTGGTATGTTGTCATCCTGATTCCAGGCAATGTCTTTTAGCAACGACCAGCAAGCTTGAGCAGTGATATCATCAAGATTGAGAGATTGTTTCAAGAACTCGTGGATGTCGGCTGGCAGGCACTGGGGAGGTGTGGAGAACTTCAAACATTTTGTGAAATCAATACGTTCTTTGAGGTGTCGAAGTAAGTTAATAAATGTAGTAATTGTGTCGAAGCCAAGCTGAGAGACTATCGGATTATCTGCGCATCGTAGGAATAGCGCACCCAGTGTATCCATTGTGGGCGACGTCTAGATGCTGGGCATGCTGACCACTATGGGTGTGCTAGCTTACATCAGGCCGAGGCCCAGACCGTGGCCGATTGACCGTGGCCAGCGACCACGGCCGCACCCCCGGAGTGCCGGTATTAGTGGGTTCAGCTAAAACTCAGCTCGGCTCTCGGTTTAGCCGGAACCGAACCAAACCCGCGGCAACACTACCTCACTGGTTCCATTATGTAAGAATACAGGTAATAATACATGACATAAATAGGTACATTGAAAACTAACTAGTAATAAGTGAGTAAGAGCCCATCACGGCATTATAAATAGTGTCTGTGAGATGAATCGTTGGTTCAAGGATGGATAATATGCTAGTCTTGATGCCTTCGTAGTGTGATTTGATGATACCCTGGACTTCAACCAAATCCCTGTTTATGGGTTTTTGCACATCGGTCATAACCTCGCCAACAATTCTGTTGCAATTGGTTACGAAGCAAGAGCTTTCCTTTGGGTCTGTATTCCGTAGTTCCTCGAGTTCTTTCATGAGCTCGTGTGTTTGGTTGGCCAGATCGGCATGTTTGGTGCGTAATGACGTCTGATCCAACGCGAGCTACAGACCAGATAAATTCACGTTCAGAAGAATAAAACATTATTGGACCTACAGCAGAGATTGCTTCATTCAATTCTCCAGTCTCATGTCGAAGTGTAATAATTTGTGGCGTAAGGTCATCAGCCACGATATCGGCCAACTCTTCACAAAGGAAGTCAAGGTTGCCATCAAGCCTCTTCACAACATCCCGGATAGATTGATTTGGGATGAGTACGCTAGAATCAATTTCCCCGATGGTGTCGCCGTCTGTCGGCTCTAGGCGACCGGACCCCACAACCGCTGAACTGTGCAAGTAGCTTTCAAGTACCTCGTCAATTTTCTCCACCAGTTGTTCATCTCGCATCGCACCAAGCTCCAGTTCATCTACCATGTTTTGAATGATGTCCATCCTATCTCGAATTTCGAATGGCTCTGGTACGGATTCAGTAATTTTGGCTCGTCTTTGACGTTGGTGACTAGGCGACTGATCCCTACCCACATAGAGAGTCGTATTCACGTTGAATAAACCTGGAGGGTCGTCGCCTATGGTTCCGAATTTGTTCAACCTTGTTTTCAAGCCGTCCAATCTTGCTGCGAGCTCTGAAAACCTGGCGGTGGCGGTCACTGCTGACCAGTCTTCATTCAAAGTAGCTTGAGGCTGCACAGAGGTTGGAAGGGACCAGATGTCATCTTCAATTAACTGGTGAATAATCGTTTCGAGTTTGTCTTCTAGGATTTTTCGATTCTGTTCCAAGAGATGTTCGAATGTATCGAAATTCGTCCTATCGGAAGGCACAGTGATCGAGGTGACGTGGTTGGATTGCAAACTAGTCCTTCGGTCCATCTCAATCTCGATATCCAACAGTTCCTGTAGCAATTCAAATGCCTGGACATGAAGACTTAACCGTATCAAAAAGGTATTCGCTTAAAATTAATTCGTACGCACAATATTCGCTTTTTCCAGATCCGCCGAGCATCGTCCTCAGCATCTTGGGATATAGCAGACATAGGAATTATTTTTGAAGTCCCAAGTTCTTGATGAAAAGGAACCAACTGAGAGGATGTGGCCTTCACGACACGTTTTGGAGCAGGGATATTCAGTCCCATAGGAGCTTTGTTCTTTGATTTCACGGCGAGCGCAGATAGTCCTGATGACATAGAGGAATGGGTAGTAGGCGAGTCATGACCCACGGTCAAACTCGCTGTCTGAAGCTGAGAGAGAGACTGATCATGAGTTGTTTGAGAAGGTCTGAGACCCTCTGAGTGTTGAAGGCGTGATTTGTGTTCATCGGCATATCGCCAATCCGGGTCTTCTGGATGAACAAATTGACAAGACTCGGATGAAAACCGACAGCCGCCATTGATCGCTTTACCATCAGCGTCGAAATACTGGGGACAATGATGAGATTGATTCTGCAAAAGAAGACTACTCGCACCATGCAGCGTATTGGTTTCTTATAGCTGGAAGGCCGTGTGTGATCCCGATGGTCTCTTTGGTGAGGGTGGATAAAAGGACAACTTAATGGGTGTTTACAGCCACCGCGGATGGGCGTCCCGTCGTTGTCATACCACTACGCCAGGTAAAGTGAGAATAGCATAGATCTAGATAAAATTCACTTTACTTTGCATCGGGTGGGCATCTCGAACAGTGAGAATTACGTCTCAGATTCAAAATCCAGATTGTTAGCAAAATATCACGTGATCCTCCTTCCTTGACTAATTCAAAATTGTGTGACGCTGTGACACCAACACAATCTTGCTCAATGCCTGTGGCCACCAAAGGTATGAAACTAATACTTATAATAACAGTTGAATGAAATAAGTTAGGCCCATCTCAAACTGAGCGGTTGCTTCGGGTAACTTCCGCGATCGCTGCTGAGCTCATCGCTGCTCATGATGCAAATAAAACCGTTTCATTGAACGAAATTCGATCCCGTTTGTCAAAGAAGTTCGGTTACAGTGGTCAGCCTCGACTTGTAGACATCATCAGCGCTGTCCCAGATGAGTATAAGAGAGCTTTATTACCGAAGTTGAAAGCTCGGCCCATTCGTACGGCAAGTGGGGTGTGTTGTCTCTATGATTTCATCCAGAGAACGTTCTATATACTCAATCTCACCAAAGATCGCCGTTGTAGCCGTGATGTGCAAGCCGCATCGATGCCCACATATTGCTATGACAGGAAATATATGCGTGTATGTCCGGACTACGCAGTTTCAAGCATTAAAGTAACGCAGCCCATGTCAAGCTATTGTCCCGGAGGACCGGATTCAGACTTCGATTATAGCACACAGAGCTATACCGGCTATGAGCCTACAAGTATGCGTGCCATTCGTGCTCGATACGATCCGTATGAACAGACACGGGGTCGGGTAGAACAACTTAAAAGCTTAGGTCATAACGTCGACAAGGTAATTTATATTTTCGTAATCCTCATATTATTCATGGTGACATATTTAGGTGGAGTTTATTATTATGGGCGGTACTTTTATGAGCATGCCAGAAGATTATAGAAACAAATTCATCGCACAGTTACATAATGCTCTTTCAGGATATACTGGTTCAGATGTGGATGAAGCGGTTAAGTAGGTATATTAATTGAACCCCCTTATCTATACATGGTGACCATAGTATCCCTAATTCAGATTCTCAGAACAGAGTAAATCTAAAGCGATTGGGATTACCATAGAGACTAGACCCGATTACTGTTTACGTCCACACCTCAGGTATTTAATTTTGAACTTCTGTGTTTCTCCACTCGCACAAACCGAAACCTAGCCAAATGCTACGCTACGGCTGTACTCGTCTCGAGATTGGCGTTCAATCGGTGTATGAAGACGTCGCACGGGACACTAATCGAGGGCACACCGTTCGTGCGGTTTCTGAAAGCTTTCACCTCGCAAAGGATGCAGGGTTCAAGGTCGTGGCTCATATGATGCCAGATTTACCTAATGTGGGTGTCGAAAGAGACATGGAACAGTTCAAGGTTGGTATTCTCTTTTTATTAGGTGTTTGTTTATGAATCGCGTTGTGATAGGAATATTTTGAAAATCCTGCTTTCCGTTCCGATGGTCTCAAGATCTACCCAACACTTGTGATCCGCGGCACAGGGTTATATGAACTATGGAAAACTGGCCGTTACAAAAATTACACACCTAACGTGCTGGTTGACATTGTAGCCCGGATATTAGCTCTTGTCCCGCCATGGACAAGAGTCTACCGTGTACAGCGGCACGTAATTCTATATACATACCTACGGTTTCATTCACCTTCACGTTTAGGGATATACCGCTACCATTAGTATCGAGCGGTTGTGAAAACTCGGGCAACTTACGAGAACTAGCTCTGCAGCGAATGAAAGATTTTGGCGCTGAATGTCGAGACGTGCGTTTCCGGGAAGTGGGGGTATGTAGCATTATCGCCAGAGTCGCTGGTAGTTTAACCAACGCGACTAGATCCATGAAATACATCACAAAATACGCCCAGAATCAGTGGAACTCCTACGCCGTGACTATACTGCCAACGGAGGGTGGGAGACCTTCCTTTCGTACGAAGATCCAGAACTGGACATACTCGTTGGGCTCCTGCGATTACGCAAGTGTTCAGAAGAAGGTACATTCCGGCCCGAATTATTACCGGGGAAAAACACACAAGGTGATGAGGGTGGATGCAGCATTGTAAGGGAGCTGCACGTCTATGGCACTGCCGTTCCAGTTCACGGGCGAGATCCAACTAAGTTTCAACATCAAGTAAGTCCTGCAACAGGATTCAGTACCTGTCCTTGACCTTATCGCCAGGGCTTTGGGACTCTATTAATGGAGGAAGCAGAGCGGATAGCACGAGACGAGCATGGCAGCATTAAAATGGCAGTTATCTCCGGTCCGTGCTTCTTTCATACCAGTCGAACTAAAACCTAACGTGCCTGCAAGGTGTCGGAACAAGGGATTATTATCGACGATTGGGGTACGAACTTGACGGCCCCTACATGTCAAAGTGGCTTTAAAAGTGATAGTGTCACGGATCACCCAACATTAGTGTATGATAATTAGGGAATATCAGTTCCTCTTCAATCGTTTTTCGTATGACATCTTGTATAAACCTCTCGACTCTTGTCACATTCTTCAAGACATGTTTGTCTGCTTGTCCAATTTCTGACTCGATAAAAATTGAAGGAAGAAGTCGCAGACCAACTGGAAGGGGTTTTCCGGAGCGAGGCGGCGAGTCTGCGTCAGGCAGTGTACTCTGGTCGGAGTATGCCGGATGTCGATGGGAGCGATCGCCTGCAGGACCATATGGATCCAAGTCATCCAAAATGCAGATATGCACACGACGACGAGCCCCTTCATAAGCAACGACGACTTCACCAGTGAAAATTAATCCTGTGACGGATAATTTGATGGGAAGAGACATAAAAGAAGGTGATGGGTAGTTGATAAGTAAAGACGTTGTAAGTGTAAGACGCAAGTTAGATTGGTGGGTAATGTGAAGGTGAACCTGTAGATTTGGTCGGTCATTCTGGGGTGAGTCATCTGGTGCAGGTATCGAAGGATCATGACTCGTGGGTTCTCGTGAGGGCAATGTGCTAGATGTAAACGAGGGAGGGAACGCATGTTGAGAGATGAATTCGGGAGCGTGCGGAGTCGCCATCATTGAACGAAACAGTGATGGGCTTCCGCCTATGTCGGTCAGATTGGGTACGCTCATAGTGCCTTGCCACATCTCCCGTGGTGATCCAGTCCCGCCACTAAAGGGATCGGTTGAAGGCCCTCGGCCATACCGTATGTGAGGGGGGAGATGGTGGTAGGCAGGTGCCTCCGCGGCAATAGCTTTACCAACACCTTTTCTCGAGACCCATTCGAAGCCTTCGACATCGTCCCCAGTTCTGTCCTGCTGTGGTCCAGCTGTGGGAGCATCCGGCTCGATGTCATCATCCTCTAAAAAATCACGATAGACATCTCGAATATCCACCACTTCAACATCCGGGGGAGCCGAACCAAAATCTAAAGATCTAACAGTGATGGGGCCAATAAAAGATGGACGTGGAGTAGTAGACAGGTGTCGATTCAGCACATCCACAAGATTGGACGCAAGCGAAGACTGGAAAAGTGAGTCCCACTCAAGGTCAATAGACATCCTCAATATTACGTAAGTGCGCCAACCACTGTCTTCCAAATCATTAATCGATCATTGTGGGATAGAGTTCCAAAGTACAGTATACGTATCCATGCAAGACGTGAGGTAATTGTGCAAGAGTGTTGTGGGAAATTATAAGAAAAGATAAGCGTAGCAAATATCTACTGGTATCGCGAGCGATAGAATAAAAGATGGTCCATGAAAGGTTGTCCATTATTACCTTGCACCATCACTTCCGAGATTATGAGTATCTAGTACGCCCAGAGAAGGTCGCGGGGCAGAAGGTGGCCTCGTGGGTGGGTGGGAAGACGGTGGACTGGGGGTTGGGGTGTTTGAATAGAAGGATGTGCCGTGGTATGGCGCGTCAAGGTAGGCATTGGGGGTATCGGTGCGTAAAGTAGCTAGTCCAAGAACAGAAGCAATAGAGCGCGAGTTCGCCTTTGTGAGTGAGAATCGCTTCTTGCCGGCAAATTGGCCTAGAATAGGTGAGTTGGGGCCAACAGGTGAGAATGCAGCGCGGACATCAGTGCTTGATGCCGCTGGAGACGACTTTCCTCCAGGCTTGTTATACA
The DNA here is from genome assembly GCA_015039355.1 of Ramaria rubella. Classification (NCBI taxonomy): domain Eukaryota; kingdom Fungi; phylum Basidiomycota; class Agaricomycetes; order Gomphales; family Gomphaceae; genus Ramaria; species Ramaria rubella. Next base: position 163,179 of record MU134418.1, on the reverse strand, counting down.
TAATCGTGGCCAGAAGAACAGTTGTTGCACCGAAAACAAACGCGGGAGTGATTCTGAAGTTGAACAGTGCGACAGACGCAAGGAACGATATAATGATGCTGAGACTGGTGGCGAACCCTTTCAGGATATTGTCCGAATACTTTATAACGATAGCCGTTACAAGGCCTCCGAATACTTGCACAGCAACTGTCGCCCATGCCCAGAGGCCAAAATTACGGAATAAATCCCAGAACCAGCCTGCCGAGTCAGCAGGATGATTAGAGAAGATGATAGGAACAAGAGCGGGGAGAAGGGAGAATAATGATAATTGGACGTTGCGAATCCATAGATCTGCTTTTGAGCCTTTGAGGACCATTTCGAAATACACGCCAGCTAAGCCGGATGTGAAACAAGCGGCCGTAACAGCCAGAAATCCTTTGAGAGGCACCATGGCATGAATGGTGGGATCATCCAATGCGCCAGTAAAGTTTGGTTCACGATCACTTAGACTGATGGTGCCATTCTGGCTCATTATAGCCGCCGACGGATCGTGAGATGGGGTATGGGGAGCATTTCCCATCCCAGCCTGAAGTTGGACGATACCAACTCCGATAGCTAGGAAGAACAAAGCGAGCCACTTTGTGCTTCCAAGCTTCTTGCGCAGCAGCATGACCGAAAATGCGGCGGTGGTGAGAATCTTCATCTGATAAGTAACCGTAAATGTGGCAACATCGAGATTCGCAGCTGCAACATATTGAAGGTTGTTTTGTACGACATAAAGAATGGCTGGAATGGCCAATTTCCAGCAATCATCGCTGAACACTTCGCGACCCACTCGTCGGAAACGATACATCCATATACCAAGGGTGTGGGTTGCAGAAACAGGAGGAGGAGGTAGTGGCATAGAACCGTTCGCTAGGTAACCACTGGGTTTCCGAGTGATCTGAGGGTGAGGTTTATCTATTCGAGAGACAGCGATGGCTAACGAAATGCCGCCTTTTAGCAGTTCATTCAGCAACACGGCCGAAGCGGCTGAATACGCGCGGGAGGGAGGAGTGGAGACACGTGAATGGTGCATTATTATCGTCAACGCCGCGTTTTGTACGGCGAGAGTGAGTAAGCTGGGCGCAAGGTGAGACCGCGATAGAGTCAGGCAAGGGTGATACTCACGATACATATTTCAAGGGCATCCCAAGTAAAGTTGGGCTTGTTTCGCTCTCCTGGTTCTGATTAGGGGTCAGTGACACCAATGGGACGGTGTACTCTTTGGGAGGCACTGGTGTCGTCTGGGGTGCGAATTGCGAGAAGGGAAGATGACTGGGCATGCTGGCGTGCTGAGGGCGATGGTGCAGATCCGGAGACTGAGGAGAGGTCGGAAGGGAAAGGTTGATCGAGGTCGACCTGGTATGGATAGCCATTTGAAGCAAAGACAGTGGAGGCAGCGTGCGCAGCACGTTAGATTCAGGGATAAAAACGGAATTGTGAGACCGAGAGAGCAGTCAGTAATAGCCACGCAGAGTCTGAGAAAAGGATAGAAGAGAAGACTAAGGCTGTGTGCGACGACGGGGGTGTCTCGCTGAGCGTCAAGTCTCGCATATGTGGCTATGGGTGGAGCTCGATCACAGCGTCTATGCAGATATCACTCACCTTTCTGTGTTGCCCACTTCGCTGCACAGCGTCAGCTGCTCGACTTGCCTGCCTCTCGCCATCACTGTCCTCTCCGGCACACCGTTGGTGGCCTTTTTAAACTAGCCTGCTCTTATTTGGTCTCAGCAAACAGTTTTTTCGCTAATCACATGAGCATTCAACACTAACAGAAGCACGCTAAACCAGGCTAGAATACTTCTCCAGATGCCAAGTTAATGCAGGTCCCCCCAGGACACCCTCGGAGTATGTGGTTATCGTGGACGAAGAGAGCGGTGTAGCTCCGAAACTAATATCTTCGTTTGCCCATCCTTATGAATCTTGGCGTCGTACTGCGCCCAACGCCAGTATATCGCACTCAACGTCATCGGATCAATACGCGAAGCCGGAATAACCAAGCGAGCCGCCGAAGTGTACATAAATAGTCTCAACGCTTCAGCTTTATGGTAGTCTTGCCTGAGATTCCACGACGTTATGCATTGGTTGGCATAGGGCGCGCGAATCCAGCAGGCAAATTGAACGTTTCGTGGAGTCAATTTTTTAATGTAGCTTACAGAGACGAAGCCATTGCAACATATAGAAGCTAGTATGTAGTACTAAGTACTTTTTACTGCCTGATCTTCAAAATTCAGCTAACGTAATAATCACGTGAACTTTGTTGACGCGTTTGCCTTGTTGTCATTTGCGACCCATGGCAGATCCTCATATCTCGAGGGGCTACTCTCATGGCCAACACCTCTATAGCAATTGGAATGCACACCACGACCACCATATGGATCAAATAGAAGGGTTTGATGAAACGCAAGATTTTGACCCTAATAGTGTGTTGCCACTGCAGTGTATCTCATCGCTCACATCACTCCCAATGCGAATTAATGCGTGATACTTGCTTTGAAGGCAATGACCATGATCAAATCTATGGGTATGATCCCCTTGAAGAAGGCGACATGCCGCAGGCTGAAGATCATACGCAATTTGGGCCCAGCTATACACATACGCCCCTTTCCAGACAGTTTAACATCACACACACACCCATTAAACCTAGCCTACCACATTACAAACATGCTTACATGGATAGAAGCTCCATTGGTGCGCATATATATAGGTTTTCATGGGAAAAGTGTAATGAACGCATACCAGGCACTTACATTTCACCTTCTGACGCACAACATCCCTCATTTTCTGCCTCTCCTCATCTCTCTCAGCAACCTTCCATATCTGAACGAGGCTCTAACCCCCGGAACTCGCATGGTATTCCACTAAAACCGGTCTCAATCCTGCGTAAGCATATTTGATATAAAGCCGGGCTCAATAAATCTCACTTTAGCTGGCTATTAGCGGATATGTATCGGAGCTTTTTCAAGTTCGGAGTTTTCAACGCTGTGCAATCGGAATGTTATGACAAAGTAAGAATTCCCGTAACTCCTATTTTGCGGTTGATATATCGGCTCCAGATTATGAAGACCACAGATAACATGGTAGGTTAATTCCAGTTCTTAACAAGTGCTTCACTTGCTGATTATTATTGTCAGGTCATCAGCGGTATAATCAATACGTTTTATCTCGTACCACCGTTCTTACAGTATTCAGCTCCCACTGGTAGCGGAAAGACCGTGCTTTTTGAATTATCCCTTATCCGGTTACTCATGAAGAACAATTCTCATGATGTTAAATGCGTCTACATGGCTCCAACAAAGGTGACTTTTCTTGACCGCATAGTTTCATTTGTTCCGAATCCCTAAGACCATCTATCAGGCACTTTGCTCCGAGCGCTTCAGAGATTGGACAGCAAAATTTGATCCTCTGGGCGTTAAGTGCAAGTAATACCAACAGCTTGCATCACCTGATCAAACTTACCTCTTGCAGGTTGTGAGCTCACTGGAGACACAGTTGGATATGGTCGAAATGCATTGGGGGAGGCAAAGTCATCATCTGTCATGTGAGTCTTACGTTTCGAAGTCTCAAAGTAGGTATAATGCTGATTACGATCTATGTTCGGAATCCCCCCGTTAGCATCACAACGGTGTGAAATCACTCCCTCGACTTCACCAGCCACATATTTACATGCTATACAGCCAGAGAAATTTGATTCCCTGAGCAGGAATTGGTACCTTCTCTGTCCACCGAAAACCACACTTTACTCACGTAAACGCATTAGGCGGGATCATGGAGACATTCTTTCGCGCACCCAACTGTTTCTCATAGATGAGGTGCGCACCCCCCATGTTAAGAATATAACTGACTGCAGCTCAGAACTTTTTGGTGCACTACTTTAAGGTTCACATCCTCAATGAAACCCGCGGATCCACACTTGAAGTCGTCGCGAGCCGCATGAAAACCCGAGGTATCTCTGTGCGTTTTGTGCTAGTTTCCGCAACTGTCCCAAACATCGATGACCTCGCCGCTTGGATCGGAAACGGCCTGTCACCTACCCCTGCTACGGTGTTCAATGTAAGTTACGGTTTCGCGTGTCATTCATTTATACTATATTGATCCATGTTGATCCATATTAAATTAAGTTTGGAGATGAATTTAGACCGTGCAAGTTGACTCGTGTAGTCTATGGATACCCAAGCAGAAATCAAAATGACTTTTCCTTCAGTCGAACACTCGATTATAAGCTTCTTCCCCTACTTCAACAACATGCTAATAACAAGCCGGTTCTCATATTCTGTGCAACTCGAAAAGGTGTGTCGGGCTTCTTGGTATTTTTCTGCCCTCCCAGACTTCGGGGTTAGGTGTGGTAGGCACTGCGGAGGTGTTGATGAAGGAGTATCAGAAGTTAGCGGAAGGAAAACAATCGCTGCCTTGGATGCATCCAAGAAAGTCAGTGAGCCAGCTGCTCTAGCATCTGCTAGTCTGAAGTTATATCAATCTCAGTTTCGAAGCCACTTTCCACGACAATCAGCTGCAAGGTAGGCGGGTTCTTCGTCAGATGACTTTAGCTAACATGCTTTTAATTAACCCTCCAGAGCTCGCTAAGAGTGGCATTGGTGTTCATCATGCAGGACTTACTCTAGACGATCGTCGTGTAACCGAAGACCTTTTTCTTAAGAAGATAATACGGGTAGTGGTAGCAACCTCGGTGAGCTTCCGCATTTCATCCATACTTCGGGTGAGTTTAAATTACTAATGTTGTGTATGGCGAAGACATTGGCTGTAGGTGTAAACTTGCGTGAGTACTTGATTGTCGAACCGTTTACCAACTTAGCTCTGTTTCCAGCGGCACACACGGTTGTTGTCAAGGGTGTGAAAATGTGGCAAAACGGGGGTTGGCAAGAATATTCTGATCTTGATTTCATACAGATGATAGGGAGGGCGGTGAGTGATAGTTATAACATGCTGGAAAATACGCTGACTCTATTTCAAGGGACGTCCACAATTCGGTGAGCGGCGCAAAAATGCAGCGAAGCATTCCTGCGTCTAATGTAACCTATAAGATAAGGAAGGCGTCGCGATAATCATGTGTGATACTGCTCAAGAGCGAAAGTACAAGGCTCTCGTCTCAGGGAGAACTCTCCTTGAAAGTTGCTTGCATGTCAACCTCTCGGAGCACCTTAACTCGGAAATCGGTCTTGGCACAATCTCCGATCTCACCACAGCTAAAGGTGAATTTTACTAGCAAAAAATTTGCCAATGCCCTCATATTTTTCTGTATTTCTAGAATGGTTACACAATTCTTTCTTCTTTCAGCGCATTCAAAAAAACCCCGATCACTACGCTCTCGACAAGGCTTCTGATCAAACTTGGCAAAGTCGTATAGAAGAATTGGTCGAGTCATCGATCACCGACCTCCGAAAACATGAACTGGTCACTGACGATGGCGTGAAAGGAGATTTCATTTCCACAGAATATGGTGAGATAATGAGTAAAGTGAGGCTGCAATCTACATTACTTTTATGCACCGAGCTCAAGCCGCTGTTCACAGTATTATATTCGACTTTCAACGGTACTTATGGCAATTTGGCTCCAAGAATATGCTCAACCACTTATCACTTCCCAGATGAAATCGATTCTCAAACTGCCGGATAAGTCTACTCTTCGAGATATCGTGCGTTCTTTCATTCGTAAATAGTATAGACTCTTATAAGGCGCTATTCAGCTTGAATTAATTTCGGGTGCCGAAGAGTGCGTGAAATTGGATTTCATGTCGAAATTTCTGAATCTTTCTAGAATTGGAGACTTGCGCCTTCGTGCAGGGGAGAAACAGGTTCATTGATCTCAAGTTCTAACCAACGTTCGCTGATGCATCGTCGTTAGATTTATAAGAAGATGGGGGAACATAATGACATCCGGTATCGTACTAAAGTAGACAAGGCATCCGATAAAGTGTTCATAATCATGCAGGTAAGAGCCTTCACACCACTCACAAGTCACGTTTGACACTTGAAGCACCTTTAATTTAGGCCGTTCTGGGAGGAATTCCCCTGAATTCTTCGGAATACAAAACGGCAGACAGCCAACCTTTTTTGGAAGCCCTAACCGTTTTTAAACATGCCGCACGTATTGCTCGTAGTGAGACTATGTTACATTTTTTGCGAGGTGGCGATATCTGACGTTCGTATATTAGCAATTGTAGAAGTGGCGATAGTCAAACAATCAGGCGCAATTCTCAAGTATGGGATGGAGCTGTAAGTTATCTTCTACCAAGGATGAACATGGCTGACCTCCCAATAAGGGTTCGAAGCCTGACGGCTAAGGCGTGGGAAGATAGACCAATGGTTTTGAGGCAGATCGAGCAGATAGGAGAGAAAAGTATTAAGGTAGATCATTGCGTTATTCTCGACTATACGACCAACGTTATCGGCCAGGTTTTGGCTCAGAGTGGCATCGCGACCCTAGCAGCGCTACGACGGACAAGTCCAGGACGTTTGGAGCAGGTAGGCATGTGCCATTCTCTTGGATCATATTGAATATATGTTGGGTTGTTTTCAGTTGCTCAATCGAAGACCTCCTTTCGGGGACGTAGTTCTGGCTGCCGCTCGCGAACTGCCTCAATATAGTGTCAAAATATCCGAGGTCTCCGTTAACACTTTTGGGGGAAACAAACCTATCACCATTGAATTGAATGTCGAGTGTAGCCTCATTGAAATCTCAGAGATGCCACCGATCAAAGACAAGAGGCACAAGCAACGTTCACTAGGAATGACGGGTGTACTAACTTTGACCTCCGACAAGGACTTCGTGGATTTTCGTCGCATTCCGTAAGCTATCATCAGTTTGGTCAGTCTATTAATTATAAAAGATCCTCTCAGTACGAAGGCCTTGAGGGAATCAAAGTCTTTTCTAGTCAAGGTTAAGCTGACGAAACCTAGTCAGACTGTCTCGACGTATATAAGTCCTGTGCGTATATTATCTGAGAGAATCAGCGATGCGCTAAACCAATGTTCTGAAAGGATAATTATGCCGGATTGACAGTTATTGAGACATATAGACCTACGGTCTCCCCGGAGGAATATCCAACACTAGACACCAGACCTGTCACATATGACGTCGTAAGCAACGTGGTGATAAATTGCTTCATCACTTGCATAATTTTCTCCGCAGGATGCGGTCTTGGAAGGCCTAGAAGAAGACCCAACGTTTTGGGATATTTTGGAGGACGATGCATCGACGGGTGAATCACCAAGTAATTACGAACGAGATCATTATCTTTGCTGCACTGACTGGACCCTCTAGAAGCACCCAAAAACAGCAAGCCATTGCCGCCCAGTGCCTCTATTGTCAGAAAAGGGACATCAAAGATTTCCAAATTACCAGACAAACCGTCTCGGAATCGAATTTCCAACGCGCCCGCAAAATTGCCTAACGGCAATTATCCGTCAGATCCACTAAATGTACTTGTAATGGCCTGACTACTGATAATTGTACTATAGATGCAATCATACGTGTAAGCGGAAGAACCAATGCAGGCATCTTTGGTACGTACTTGTAAAAGATATTTTCCTGGCGCATAAATTGTCTGTGACAGTTGTCGCGATGGCCTGCCGAATCCTCCAAAGCAATCGACTCATATCGTATTACCGGAAGCAAGAAGTGATCCAAAACAGCACTCCATGTCTGATAGTGGTCTGAAGCATCTCGAGATTCTTCATCGGAACACTGGTGGAATGGAACTTTCTGGCGGTCGTCACCTCAAACTTGACTCGGCGCATCCGTCTTCGACAAAGAAGAAGGGAACGGACAAGCCAGAGTTAACGCGGATCCTTGATCTTCCCAACCGTATAGACACAGATAATAATGGCGAGGACCTTCCTGATCCGCAAGAGATTCTTCGTCTGCCAATAAGAAAACAACGTCGAAGCAAAAGCCCTGAATCTTCTGGCTCGGATACTTTCTCGGAGGTTTTCGTGCTGGAGCATGTCATTAAGAGCAGCTCTATGAAAGGGAAGTCAAGCGACTCTTTACGGAAGCAGCCTTTAAACAGTCTACACAAGTCTACGGCGTCATCGCGTCGCACGAGGCCCTTAAGTCGCTCAGTGTCGCCTTCCCCACCTGCAAAAAAGCGTAAGGAAGATCATCTTTTCTCTAGAAACCCTGATGTCATAAAAGCCTTGACAACTGTCTCGCCACTGGAAGAGCAAATTACGTCAGCTCTTGCTACGAGTAGTCGATCGGCTAGGTTGCCTCTTTTCCTTGAAGGTGCATCTAGTAGCGCCCAATCTTTTGAAGCGGCCGAAGCACAGATTCATGAAGAACCTTTTATGCTGGATCTTGACGCATTCGACATGGAACCCTCAACAATGTCTACCCATGAACGCATTGAGCAGGAAATCCCACCTGATTCTTCTCGCAATGACCTAAAGCAGTGCTTGTCAACCAAACTGAACGAGGACATCATTATGGCGACTAAGGACATACCAGAGAGTGTTATAGAGAGAAAAGACATAGATGTAGCCTCAGACGCAGATTATGAGCAGGGAATCGCCGAACTAAAAGCATGGTTGTATAGCGGCGCAGTAGAATTCACTGATTGAACTGTACGCTAATAGTTCGTCATCAAAGGATACACCTCATGCGCTGAAAAATGCAATTCACGACGGATGTATATACTGTGTTTGTGCCATATCCTGTGCTTCCTCTGGGTAGACCGATAGAGCACCTACAAATCTTGGATCCCAAGAGACGGGCGCCGCAGGATTAATGATTGCCCAGCCAGAAATATCACTTCTCCAACGTAATTCTTTCTTCATTCTTTCTGCTCGCAATTCAACCTCCGTAGGAGGTGGGTAATTGCGCTCATCTTTTGTTGGCTCTCGCTCTCCACGGGCGAGCTGACGTGCCGTTATAATTTTTGGGCGGAGGGCCTCGTAATAGGATGTTCGGGATTTCTCGATTTCCTCAGGAAGCGAGGTTGACCTATAAAAAGATTCTGCTTGGAGATCAAAAGAGAGGTCAGATAAAGAAGAAGATTCCACTTTGTCTGAGCAGTCTTCAAACGACGAAGAAGGTCCAAGGATAGGCCTAGGAGTCGAGGTGATGAGGCGATAGGCGGCCTCAGCTCCATCATGAACTTTTTTCCGTTGATTAAAAAAATCCCAAATCATGCGTGGGATAAGGGTAAATCCGACAAAGTTTGTGAACGGGAGTAGAAGAATGGGAGGGTAGGGAGGTATTGAGGAAGGAGATGTGTGAAGTCGAGAATCATCCTTCGATAATTGTTCTTCCGAAGTAGATTTCGGTGGAGGTGTGCTGAGCTGAGAAGGAAAATAAAACGGCGATCCTTTGGCAATCTTTGAGGGTGATTCGGCGATCACTGGATCTTCAACGAGCCCAGCATTAGGATCCGGTGTATCCACTTCATCAAAAACATCATCGAGTTCGAGTTCTCGGGACAAAAGCTCTTCTTTGTCAACAACATGCAGAGGTTCAGTCCATCCTCGCTTCAACCCATTCATGAACTCTTTGAACGTGTGGCGTCCTACAATAATGATGCCGCCTTCCAGTTCGCGTTTTCGTTTGTCGGCTGGTCCATGGCCTGGAATAGGAATGACAGAAGCAGGGGGTGGGGAGTCAAGTCCAAGCTCGATCCGTCTGTGATATTTGATCTTGTCTGCAACTAGGTCGGCCAAACTTCCATGACGCCCGCCGTTTATCATCTCATAATCAATAGCTGCAGCGACCAGAAAGGGCTAGTAAGCGTGCGGAAACAATCAGCCTATATTCATGCAAAACTGTGTATATGTGTGGTAGCGAACCTTGACATACTTCCGAAAGTACTTCAAGCTTCTGTCCGCATCCTCATCCCCAGGCCATTTACTTCCATAGACAGTCACTTTCCGGGGCATACCTAGAGATGGAAGTGGGACCTCGGAAAGATGCTTGACCTTTTCAACGTAGTGATTACGAATTTCTTTGCATTTTCGACGATCATATGCATACAAACCGCCGATAGCAGCAGTGGTGGAGAGAAAGATAAGCCAATTACGCGAAGGGAGTTTAGGGCGTTTCTTCAGCCAGGATGCAGGAATGCCTGTGTATTGCAGAAACGAAATAGAGCTGGCTTGCGGTGGTGTAGCAAGGCTCATCTCAAATTTCTCTTAGTTTGTAAGCGCCCATCTCGGATACTCTCTACTATGGCAAGCATAACACGACCCAACGGTCGACCAGAGCCTGAAGTCATTATGAACGTGAGTGCCTTAGTGGCGACCTCCCTCATCTCAATCTTTGACCAACAATCTAAGGCAGTTTGGCGATGGCCTTGCGTACTCTAAGCAGCGCATGGATGACGCGATCAGAAGTGGCCTTTTTGACAAACCACCTCCCAAGTCAGCCAAAGAGACCCATGCTGTTAAGAAAGATGATGTAGATCTAATTGTATGGATTTAAACCGCGATCGTTGGATGCATCCTCAGCTCCTCTTTCTTTAGGTGACTGAACTCGAAATACCCCGCCTACAAGCTGAAAGAGCACTCGCTTTGGCAGGAGGAGACCCACTCAAAGCGCTGCAGAATCTAGTGTCAGCTACTTGATCCCGGCAATATGGGAGAGGCAGAGAAAGGATTCGTGGCCATTTGGGGTTTAACAGACATACAATCCATGAACTCTGCCTGATGACGCGGAAAGGGAAAGAATTGATTGACTGACCAAGGTAAAGCCGGGTCAGGTTACAACATACACGGCGGTTAGATATCAGAGTAGCGAGGACAGTTACAATCGGACCAAGGAAAATAGAGCCAGCACAACAACGATTCGAACAACGTCTACTTCTTCTTCGTTTTCATACTGCCATTAGTTGGCTGTGCGTCTTTCAACCGGCGGAAAAGAAGAACATGGGGTTCAGGTGCTACGAGATCAGGGGTAAGAAACAATGGTTCAGTATAAGAATGAAACACGCCGGAGTCACGCGATAACGAAGAGGGTACTGACCGTGTACTTCATAGTGCTTCCATCCCAAGCTTTGTGTGATTCCAATACCACGCCACTCATCCTCTGTAAGTAACCGTAACACCTCTGGATGTTTGGGGTCTTCGAAATAAGTTTTTGGAATCATCTTGAGGAGTGGTTTTGGTAGAATGACGTGTCGATACTCGTATGCGTCGTCTGAGTACCGTTCTGAGTAATGTATTCTGGGTCGAGTGTTTCGAGATTGGCTCGTTAGATCGGGGGCAGAACATATCTGAAACTTACTTTTCAATATACTCCTCCAATTTATTTGTCATTTCCAGGATCTCTGATGTGTAAAGTGTGGGACGGCCTACTGGCGAGCCTGTCTTTGTGGAAGAAAACAACCTGCGGTGCGCGCTAGGTCACACGTAATGTCACAGCTGAGTCATCAACACAGCGAGCAATCAACCCGTTTTGGATTGGTCAAATACACGCGAACATCGGGACGCTTCTGCTTGAGGTCAACAGCAAGTCATGAAGACAACAAAAAATACGGCGAATTGTTTCATAAGACACTAATACATATATACATACTAGGTATGGATAGTAAGCGCGACAAACCCGGGGGACACAGCTTGACCTGAAAACACATCAGTTTCTGAATGGCTATGAAGTCTTAGAAGGACGATGATCAAGTTTACGAGCCTCAGACTCGCCTTAAAACACCTCATACACACCCATCCGTCATAAACAAGACAAGCTAGTATACTCAGAGAGTAATTAGTTGACGTTTCTGACGCCTCGGCAGAGGGCCACCAGAGTAGCGTGGATGTGTCACGGTTTACCAGAAGGATCATCCCCGACTCGACGAAAAAGGAATCAATAAATTAAATTTGAAATACTCACTGTGCGACAAGTATAGTAGATGGCAATTCTTAACTATAGATTGACACTAGGTGGTCCCGCGTCATAGCCTCTCGACCAAGGGGAGCGGCATCAGCTAAGACTGTTTTATGTGCAAGCAACATTTCTCTGCGACAGTTGTCTGGACCGCAAGACAATGGAGAATCTGTGCTCGAGAGCGAACAGGTCGTCCCGCGGTAATTGGCCGTCGTGGTTAAGTGAAGAAGAAAACTTCACACAAGTCAGCTTATATATATTGGCGGAGATCGAATATTACATGTTAAACAACAAATAATCAATAGACAATACATCAGCAAGTGGGAGGGATACACATCATATGCAGTACATGATCAGTCGGGATCCACAGGGAAATTCCATATTTTTCGTAAAAAATACCATGCTTTCGCTACGCCCTTCGCGATGATAGCCTTGGTTGCAGGGGAAACAGGTAACTCCCAAGATATAAACGGCATTGCCGGTAACGGGATAAAAAGAGCACCAGCTTGGCTCCCCTGAGCTTCCGTCCGTAGTGGTCGTTCTGGTCGCACAGGAGTGGCCTCTGCAAGATTGATGGTAGGTGTAGCTGGTTGTACAACCTCTTGCTGCGACCAGGTGACAGGGGCCATGGTAGGGCAAACTGTTACAGTTGGCGTGTATTGTTCCTGCGTCCAATATCGATGGTCACCAGGGGGTGCTTCCCCCGCACCCCAATAAATGTCTGAATAGGGAATACCATGGGCCAACGCTCGCATGCCCGCATGCATCGTGTCGCGAACTTCCCGTACTTCAGTACCCATACTCACAAGGAGATACATTGATACTAAGAGGGTGAGGTGTACCATTGTTCTAAACAGAGTGTCCGCCGCTCTCCGAAATTTAGATTTTGGATGGTGTTTGGTGTCTACCGAGGATGGAAGTAATGATAATGACAATACGGGGGGAAAGCCTGGAGGCAGTCGATAATGAGCGAGCTTGAGGGTGTGAGTGCTCGACGAGTTATATTCGGGTAGAGTGGAGCTCCTCACACGAGGGATATGGCCTGTCCAATCGAAGGTTAAAAAGGTAGGTATTTTGCAGAAGAAAATTAGAAACGTACTCGAGGGGCAGTCAAGTTTGACTTCATATCTAGCCACAGGCAACTGAAAACATGGCAATAGCACATCAAAGCCAATATCTTCCCGCTGTTTCCCCCTGCCCTTGCTTACAGCGCTTTGATGTGCCTCTCCATCGTCAACAAGGTAAACAACCTCAATTTCGCCGGCATCGACATCGACATTCTCCAGGCACACAATCACTAAAAACTGCATCTCACCAACAACCCGATTTTCTATGACGTCTGACGTCGGTCGTGCAGACGAAGAAATATTCTGGGAAAGCACCTCAGCATGAACTTGCCTTCCAGCATAACTTGCATACAGCATGTCGATCGTCACGGTTGCACTTGTGATCCCTCCCGGCTGCTGGAGCACGAGTCCAAACTCGATGCTATCTGCACCCAGGGAATATATAGGGATATTGACTCGTACACAGTGTACATGCAACGGCGAGTCAAGGAGTGGGGTGACTGTAGTAAAGACGCAAGGGAGACCGGGGGGTGGGAGCACTGAATTTAATGGGAGTGCTTTAGGGACCTTTTCAGTGGGTGTGGTGGAATCTCTGTGTGACAGAAACCCGTGACTGGCAGGAGTTTGTGGAGTGGAGTGAGTAGAAGTGGGTACCGTGACGAATTTCAAAGGACCTAAAACAAGGCCCACGTCTTTGTCGCAGCGTACCTCGTCCCCTTTGTGAAGTGTTCGTTTCGGTGCGTCGGTAAGATGTGTCCCAACCTGTATAATTGTGCTTGAGGATTGCGATGAGACGATAGTGTCGACGGTCTCCTTGTCTGAACCCAGGACATGAAAAATGGGTAATGGTACAAAATCTTCCTCTTCGACGTCTATAACGACAGTCCCTCGGATGCTGAATGTAAATTCGTTCTTGGCTGGAGGGAGGAGTTTTAGTAGGTTTACTTTGATGGTAACGGGTTTTCCCGGGGAAATATCTGATCTCGACTGCTTCGTTTCTTGGTCGGGTGCAAGGGGAAAGTAAGCAGAATGTGACCCCGAGGCAGGTGACGCGTTATTAGGCGAGTTTTCAAAGGAATAATCAGGGGTGTTTTGGTTCGGCAATGGCGCACGTAAGAGAGAGGCTGATCCTCGCGCCGGGGTCATCATGGGTCTGTTGGCTAAAGATGGAAGAAATGTACTCGTGGATGTTGACTCGAAAGAGGATTTTCGAGACAGAGAGTCAAGGTGCGGTGGCTCAGAATATAAACCGCTGAAGGCATCCCTGCCTGATACGGCCCAGCCAGCGGTATGATCCTCCGCCCAGGAGATCCGTCGACGTTTGACGTCGAGCGCGATATCCATGCCAAGGATCGTGGCAACACCCGGGTGCCACAAGCCGGTGCACACACCGTCGTAAAGAACATTCATTCTTACACAATGTTTGTCCCTAGCGAGGACCTCGCATTTCATTTTGCCTTGAGTGTGCTCGACGCCAACTCTGCGCATTCCGTCTTCCGTCTTGGGCAAGCCGGATCTCTTGCCTAGAGGCGGCGCCCATCGCACATGGATAACGTCAGTGCTCTGAAATGTGCCCTGAATAAGCTCTGTGCCCGGTGTCGAAGGCACACTGGGGGTGTCGGATTGTTCATCATCGGCAGATTGATGGTATGGGGTCTTACGAAGCGACTTGTCTGCTTTGCGTGAAACCGGAGGCTCTGTAAGGAAATCCCATCCGGGAGTATCGTCCTCGGAGGAGGCCGAAGTGAATGAGCCGCGGGGCACACTGGCGGGTGTGGTGCCAATTGACGGAGTTGAGATGCGCAGTTTGATAAAATTGTCTAGGCAGCGGGGTACAGGGATTGATATCTGGTATCCCAAGTTAGCACATGATAATCTTGAAATTTGGGAAGTTAGACGGACCAGGAAAGGGCCTTTCGGTGGTGTAATTGCGTAGGGTAAAAATATCTCCATTCCGACCATCATTAGAAGGAAGTTTTTATTGAAAAGCGGGGAGGAATGTCTGGCACTCCGGGTTGACCGTGACGGAGTATCCTTTACAAAACCATCTTCTCCGTCACTTCCCGCTCCTCCTCCAGGTGGTTGTGACCTGGGTGGATATTCCTTGGGAAGTATTAATGTGACATTATAGCCACTGATGAGAATGCGACCAATGTAGCGCTCGTCATTGTGTGCTGCTAAGGTTGTGGCCGTGCTGTCGCGGTTACGGCGCGACGAGCCAGCTTGGGTGGGATCAAGAGAAGGTGAAGTATGGGGAAATAGCGTGTGGAATGGTCTAGAAGATTTAGGTCCAAGCTGTAGAGCCACCGCAGCCTTCTGTAGCAGTGGTTGTTCTGTAGAAGAGAAGTGATATGGTACGGAGCGTTCATCTAAAGGATGAACTTTCGACTGTATTATACGGATGTTATCTTCTGAAGAGCATAAATGAGCAAAGTTGGCGATTAAAAATGAACATTGCGTATTCACCTCGAAAGAGGGGTATGGATGCACCAGGCAGGGCATTATCAACAGCGACGGAGAGCTTGAGTCGACCTTAATCTATGCGCAAATAAGATCCAAGCAAGTCTAGCGTACCTTGAGATACATCTTAAGGGACGCGCCATCGTGTTTCGAGCGACCCTCCACCACAACTTTCTTGACCTGGACCGAAGATTGAGCCTGTGCAGAAGAAACCGTAGAATGTGGAGGGGAGAAAGTGCGCGCTGAAGCTGCTACCATCTGTCTGCTGGTGTGATACACGCTGGGAGAGAAGAGGTCGTAATGGTCGTTGGAGTAGTGTTGTGTGTACGCGACTCAATGATCGAACGCGTCGACAACATTGGCGCTCGCTAGTTGTCTCTAACAAGTTGACGTCCCCTCGCGCCTCGCATCTCCTACTGTTGAAGGTGGAATCGCGAGCATTGTGATTTTTGAGGACGCCCATTCCTATGTCCTTCAAATACTGTACTCGAAGCAGCTCGCTCTCAACGCAGACTCGGAGCAAATAAGCTCTTACTTTCAATCTAGATATGGGTTCAAAACTCCCTGCGTGGTGCTCGTTACTAACTTACTGACTTAGTAGGTTATAGGCTTTGTGGGATCAAGGGGTCGTATTTGCGAACTCGACTCGGACGGTACTAGTACCGGAGCGTCAGACCGTGGCCACGACACGTCTCCCTCCACAGCCTGCAGGGGAGATGTTTAGGACTACCAGAGGTATCGTAGCGTCGTATCCAACCTACCCATGACTACGTAGAGTGCCATAATCCTCTCTGCTACGTTGTGCATCGGAAAGCATTATTGCCAAAGCGCCCTGTAGCTGCCATGCTGCCATACACGATATTCATGAGTTGATTCAACACGGCCCTCTAAGCAAAAGACACACGGAAGCATATCTTTGGATCTAAGCTCATCGCCAGCTAGGATTTAACCTGCAGGCTGATCTATGTATTGCAATCGGATGTTGAAGAGTACTATCTATCATTACTAGTACTTACTAGGATAATTTTCAAATTGGGGCACAGGCTTGACAGCTTGACAACTAAGTACCAGGACTTGAACTAAATACATCGTAGAGGTCCCGAGCCTGGCAAGAAAGGGCAAGATCGAGTTTGCGTTCCTGCATATCCGGGAGACACCGCCTCGAGGCAGTTACGGTACATACGGCCACAGGCGGAAGTCCGCCCAACCTTTGCTTTCTCCCCATCCGTGTCCTCTGAGGCCAGTGTTGGCAATGTCGTCGTGTGCTACTGTCGCAACGGAGACCCAGTTCGCAGTAGTCACCAGCACCTCCACCTCCATCTCTACGTCTTTCTCTACATCGGTTTCCACTCTTCCGCCTACAACACTTACGACCTCCACGACCACCTGTCTCGATGCCACGTCCAATTCTGTATGTGCGTCGCCATCCGTGATTGTTAACTCTTCCACCAAGGATGGTGCGTAGACATCTCCAAGTCTTTTTGTTGTTGTTTCCATACCTTACCTACATTCGCCCCAGGCCAAACTGTTACGAATTCTGTCCCAGTGACTGTTGCCGTTTCTGCCATTATCACGTCTTCGACTCCAACAAAGACACTGTTCTCTACCTCGTGCGCTCCGACGTCCAGCTCCAGTCCTACTAGTAGTAGTAGCAGCCCCAGCAGTACTACTAGCAGCTCCAGCAGCACCACTACATCGTCTTCTCAGCCTTCCCCGTCCACGCCTGCTCTGACATCGTCCGTATCAAATGGTTCCGAAGTGTCTGTCACGCTAACCTCGGCCTCGGCCATGACGCTGTCAAATGGATCTGTCGTCACCACTGAGATCATGCTTACAACGACCTTCTTTTCTCAGTTTACCGCCGTACCAACACCCTCTCCCTCTCTGAATCAAGGTGGTGAGGGAAACAAGCTAGCCAGCAAGACTGCCCCCATAGTTGGTGGTGTCGTGGGTGGTGTTATTGCCTTGCTGGCTTTACTCGGCGGCATTTGGTACATATGGTGCGCCTTTCTTCATTTTGTTTCCTTACGGGACAAGCATGACGGAATAAAATTCCCAGGCGGCGGTCAAAACGCTGGAACGACATTTTTGAAAAGGAAGTGGAAGAGGAGAAACGTCGACCGCGCATGTCTTTGGGTGATGAGGACGTGCAACCAAGACCATACCACGTATGTTTTTGTTTCCCTTCTAGGTTACACATTCTTACACTATGGCCTGGCAGTATGGACTCGTTGGTGCCTCTGCGACCCCAAGTCCCCCTAACAGCCCTCCTTTAAGAGCACTCGAGCAGGGTCATTCGCCATCCACCTCTCTCGACTTACTTAATTCCGCCCCTCATCATTCGCGGTCCTCGTCTGGGGTCGAAATATCTGCCCTCGATTCCAGGTCGCGCTCAATCTCGGATTGGACGTCAGTGCCAAGCCCATCGCCACATTCAAGTCACTCGCGCTACAACTTGTCGACTGCTTCTAGCGCTGCGGCGTCGACCCGTCCTTTGCTAGAACGACCAGTAAACCGCCCTTCTAGTTCCCGGTCAACTGGCGGTCAAACCATCGGACCTGGAAGTGAAGTGACAGCTGCCGGGGGGCTTCATCCCTCCGCATCTCTTAGTCCTAGACCTCATTCGGCGGGCGGGGCATTACAGAGTGCCCCAGCTCCCAGCAGATCGTCGGAATCCATGCCACATCCTCAGCACGAGAAACGCAGGCTCATGGCGTCGTTACCTCCCGGTGCAGCCGCACCTGTGCTTCCGCCGTCTCACATAACTCCTACACCATTTCCGCGTACCGAATCTCGTGCACCGCCCACCCTCTCTCCGCGCAATCCGAACCGACCGTCATCATCAAAAGGGTCAAATGTCGTATCGGCACACGATGTCGGGCCTGCAGCTGACTCGAGCGGACGGTCTGAATCAGATGCTCACGGGCCACCTGCGTATTCACCAACTTAATGGATCGCCCAGTTTGGGTTAAAAACTATTATACATACAACCATAATATTTGCTCACACCTATACGAGTCCGCTCTCTACCTGCATTCACCATCATTCCCAACTCTGCATATAACCCAGCCATGCTGCATCGCCACGCATGCAATGTAATGTATACTTTTTTTCGCTTGCTTTGCCGTCTTTGAGGAATCGAACGATCTGTGGACGTTGGTTTTGTCCAGAATGTATCAAAATGATAATGTAATTATTCGCACTTCACATGGTATTTCACAGCTGTGCAGCAGACTGAAGGAATAACATTAAGTAGAACTTTCTGTGAGACACTGTAAGTCTTAATCAGACAACTCCATGTCACTGTCATCAGCATCTATGATTTTATGAATCCTGCGTGCTGGGGGGTATGAGAAATCGTGGTGTGATGGTGATAAGTCTGTTTGCTGTCTTGCATATTCTTGCCAACCAGGGGGTCCGAACGCACTGAAGGCGCCAGGGCGACGCCAAGGAGGTAAAGAGTAATCGCAGTCTTCTGGACACGATTGGTGGTAGAAATCAGATGCTGGCATCGAAAAGCCATCGCAGTTGCAGAGAGGTAATCGTACACCGGAGTAAATTTGAAGGTGCTCTGATGAGAATAGGTTAGTCTGATAATGCGCCCATCGGCGTGTGCGCGATCGCTCAGAGCCTCCGGACGGCAGAGATGACTCAGACCCGGGCTGATCATTGCCCTCACTGGATATGGTACTGTGATTGTCAAGGCTGAAAAGCTGCGCAAGGTCGTCGAAAACAATGGTGGCATCGCTGTCATCGAACCAGTTGTCTTCACCCTCTATCCGAGCGAGGATCTTACGTTTCGGGTCTTCTGCTGCAATCCAGCCTGGAGGATACCCCCAATCTAGCATACGCCCAAACCATGGAAATTCTTCACTCTTGTCACTTTCAGGGAGAGTTTTGAGTCCTAGTGCATCACGGAGTAATTCGCCATGAATAGAACCGGCGTCGAATGAGGAACAGAGCTGCTGGCGCCGTGCCTTATGTTCAGCGTATTCATGTAGACGTTCCGGTTCGGTCTTGCCTTTACTTTTGAAAAACGCATGCATCGCCTGGGAGAGTGCAATGAGAGGATGATTTCGCGGCTCTGGACATCTGGGAACTATATGCTGAAGAGAACCACAGTTAAAGCACCGGTTTCTCCTGTTCCACAAATAAAAGATCGAAGGACACCGAAGTTGTGGTGTGGCATACCTATCATTGAGCTGCTCAGAGTCTGGTGGTTCATCGCTCTCTCCTAATACAGAGATTTGGCAACGGTCATAAATGACCCCCTCCATGCGTGCAGGTGCAAGCCCAGCCGCTGACACCCCCTGAGAGTCCACAAAAAAAAAAGAGCTGGTACCCTCTCCTATTTCTGATTCTGATCCTTGGCCATCGTCTCTTTCCAGTTGTCTAAAGCTTTCCTCACGACCTCCTGATCCCATCGTCCTTTGGCAATCAACTTGTCGTCGATGTGAAGGGCCGGAATCCACCACGCATACTTCTTCCGCCAGTGTTCTCCTTGATCTTCGTATATATCAACGATTTTTAAGTCGAAACGATGCTACTATAATGTTTTATAACGGAGGCAAACGAATGAAAGGGGCTTACAGTTAGTCGTACTTTCGCCAGCTCCGTTTTCGCTGTCTGCAAGGCGTCAAACTGAGAAGACAGTCCCGCCGCAAGATCTATTCACCTGGCAAAGAGAACAACTTGGGCCTGTAAATAGCGTGAGTTGCGGTAGACGGACTCCAAGTGGCATTTGGTTGATCTCAACCACGTGACTCACGGGTGTCATCCCAAGGGTTCCCACGCCCTGGGAACGCCGTGTGACGTCCCCAGTCACGCACGCGTTACCATGACCGGCAATGTGCTCCTCGAGACGAGTTTAGGGCAAATAGAATTGGAGCTCTATTGGGATCATGCACCCAAAGTACGTCAACTAGACCCCGTTTCATGCAACCAAAACCGAGTTACATGTTTAGACGTGCAAGAATTTCCTCGAACTCGCTTCCCGCGGATACTACAATGGAGTCGTATTCCACCGCATAATCTCAGTAAGCTCACATTAATATTGATCAACTTTTTCTTACGAATGCTCTCAAGGACTTTATGGTACAAGGCGGCGACCCGACTGGCACCGGACGTGGGGGAACTAGTATTTACGGACAACGTTTGTGCGTCACTGGGCATCTTACATATAATAGTTATTCTGTAACTCACAATTTTTTCCAGCGAAGATGAAATACATCCTGAATTGCGATTCGTTGGTGCAGGTGTGTTAATACTTTCGCGCTGAGAAGTGTCATAATCGCACACAGGCGTGCTTGCCATGGCGAACTCCGGTCCGAATACCAATGGTATGTCCTTTGCATTGATGCTATCCGCCTTTTAACATCGTGAGGTACAACAGGCTCCCAATTTTTCATGACGCTCGCACCGACTCCTTTCTTAGATGGCAAGCACACCATTTTTGGACGCGTTAGCACCGGCATTCGAGTATTACAACGTTTGGGTGCTGTGGCAACGGACAATCAAGATAGGCGAGTCTGCGTTTGCGTTTACCAAAATCCACTTGCTTCATATTGTTTCATAACACCCTGATTACCCCAATAGGCCGAAAGAAGACGTTAAAGTGCACAAGGCTCATGTTGCTCAATGATGCCGGTCGATATTGATCGTTATGAGCGGCCGCAGCACAAAACCCCCGAGTTCTGCAATCCAACAAAGTCGTAAACTAGGTACAATCTAAGTTTATAGCGGTGACCGGTAGCATATTTGTACCATCATAGTTACCATTGTATGCCAATTAAATTCACCTGCAGAGACTCGTTATTTGAGTCTGGAAGTCGGGTATAGAGTGTATCGATCGTTCGTCACAAGGCCTGAAATAGAATATCTTGAGCACATTGACCTCCCCGTGTGTTTTTGTAAACGAGAGCACAATGTTTGAATTGATGTCACATGGGCAAGTATTTTGCTATTCCCCTGCAGCGGTATTGGGTACGCACCGTCTCGCTAGTCCGGTGGTCCCACATCTTGCTGATCGTTCTGTATAAGTCTTGAGCGCCGAACCAAATATGTCGGGGACCATGTTGGATGCACCTGTAAGGCGTCAATATAGAATCTGATTAGACCAGGACACCACATGTTCGACTCACCCTCGCTATGGCTCTATTCCGTGGCTTATTCCAAGAAACTGAGTCAACTAGTAAGTAATCTACACACAAGTTGCGAGCGACCGGGCAATGTGACTGCCGGTATACCGGCGTTCCACCGGTGGTCACTCGTGCACACCGGCGCTGACACTCGTCGTGCTCGTCGTTGCGGACGACGAGCACGACAACACCACGAATACTGCATGTAAAAATACCAGATAAATTGTATATACATCATTTTGTTGAGTGGAATACAACTCCAATCCAATAATACATATGTGCTTGCATATTCGACATGTGCTCGCTGTCAAACACAATGAGCCGGCACTGTGACACTGTCACCAACAGTGAGCCAACAAATTAAGATAAAATATGAAAATAAAATGCAAAAAATTCATACAACAACAGAGAATTATCTAGACAAATCCGGACTAGCATAGAGCCCCTTGCCAGCACTGCCAGCAGCAGTGAGCTCACACATAAGCCTCAAATATTCTCAAAAAGTCAGGAAAAAAATCAGAACAGCATAGATAGTTGGCCCATCAATATACTTAGCTTGGCAGGCTGGTTATATGAAATATTCCATACATTGAAGCTTGTTCAATCAGCAGCTGGTGCTCATGGTGACACGGTCATCCATCCAGACCACCTTACCAATGAATCATTGTCTTTATGGTCATTCTGACCCATCAAATCTATGCCATATTGACAATTAATGTGATTCTTGTACTGTCTTTAGAACTCTGTGTCCAAAGGGAAAGCATATTGACAGCTGGAAGGTGTCAGATAGTGCATTTATGCCTCTTGCCACTCCCAGCCTTTGTTTTGCTTGTTAAAGACACTCTCCCATCATTGTTTACTTATAATCCATGAGTTCTATGTCATTAATTTGCCTGGGTTTTACTCTGGGTACTAATTCTTCCCTCTTCTCCTCCCCACACTTTCTTGTGTCCCCTGAGCACCCCATTGGCCTTGTAAGTGTTTCTAGAGCCTCTAGTATGTTTGTTTCACCTATTCCAATGATTCTATGCCACTTATGAGCCTGCAGAGCAGATTCCTCTTCCAGAGAGAGCTCCAGAGGTTTTCTGGCTCTTCAAGCCACATCAAATAGTGTAGTGAGTTATACATAGATATAGGGTCATTTACTGTGCATATTGATGTTTATATAGTGATTTGATGTCTCTGAACTCTTCATTGCTTGAGTGGAGAGCAAGATATACGAAAATTACTTTGACAAATAAAGTGGTGTTGCCAACTCATAACCATTTGTTTCTAGGGCTGTCTCATACCTTATTACACTTACATTAACACCATCAATGCTGTGCATGCCTACATACTAGCCTCATACATAGCTCTATGCTCCGTAATAGAATATTCAATCAAATACTTTATAGATTATTACAACATACTACTGAGCCTTAAATTCAATTTTAGATACACCATAAATACTCTAAAATAATATAGAACAACTTTTGTTAGTGCCACCAAACCACCATTCTCTTGTGTTGGCCAATGTGCTTGGTGATCCAGTGAATGTCACACTGTAGTTTCTACATGGTGACTCACAACAAAATGTGAGAGAGTCTGTCAGTCACTTCACACCATTAACAAAAGTTATTCTATATTATTTTAGAGTATTTATGGTGTATCTAAAATTGAATTTAAGGCTCAGTAGTATGTTGTAATAATCTATAAAGTATTTGATTGAATATTCTATTACGGAGCATAGAGCTATGTATGAGGCTGGTATGTAGGCATGCATAGCATTGATGGTGTTAATGTAAGTGTAATAAGGTATGAGACAGCCCTAGAAACAAATGGTTATGAGTTGGCAACACCACTTTATTTGTCAAAGTAATTTTCGTATATCTTGCTCTCCACTCAAGCAATGAAGAGTTCAGAGACATCAAATCACTATATAAACATCAATATGCACAGTAAATGACCCTATATCTATGTATAACTCACTACACTATTTGATGTGGCTTGAAGAGCCAGAAAACCTCTGGAGCTCTCTCTGGAAGAGGAATCTGCTCTGCAGGCTCATAAGTGGCATAGAATCATTGGAATAGGTGAAACAAACATACTAGAGGCTCTAGAAACACTTACAAGGCCAATGGGGTGCTCAGGGGACACAAGAAAGTGTGGGGAGGAGAAGAGGGAAGAATTAGTACCCAGAGTAAAACCCAGGCAAATTAATGACATAGAACTCATGGATTATAAGTAAACAATGATGGGAGAGTGTCTTTAACAAGCAAAACAAAGGCTGGGAGTGGCAAGAGGCATAAATGCACTATCTGACACCTTCCAGCTGTCAATATGCTTTCCCTTTGGACACAGAGTTCTAAAGACAGTACAAGAATCACATTAATTGTCAATATGGCATAGATTTGATGGGTCAGAATGACCATAAAGACAATGATTCATTGGTAAGGTGGTCTGGATGGATGACCGTGTCACCATGAGCACCAGCTGCTGATTGAACAAGCTTCAATGTATGGAATATTTCATATAACCAGCCTGCCAAGCTAAGTATATTGATGGGCCAACTATCTATGCTGTTCTGATTTTTTTCCTGACTTTTTGAGAATATTTGAGGCTTATGTGTGAGCTCACTGCTGCTGGCAGTGCTGGCAAGGGGCTCTATGCTAGTCCGGATTTGTCTAGATAATTCTCTGTTGTTGTATGAATTTTTTGCATTTTATTTTCATATTTTATCTTAATTTGTTGGCTCACTGTTGGTGACAGTGTCACAGTGCCGGCTCATTGTGTTTGACAGTGAGCACATGTCGAATATGCAAGCACATATGTATTATTGGATTGGAGTTGTATTCCACTCAACAAAATGATGTATATACAATTTATCTGGTATTTTTACATGCAGTATTCGTGGTGTTGTCGTGCTCGTCGTCCGCAACGACGAGCACGACGAGTGTCAGCGCCGGTGTGCACGAGTGACCGCCGGTGGAACGCTGGTATACCGGCAGTCACATTGCCCGGTCGCTCGCAACTTGTGTGTAGATTACTTACTAGTTGACTCAGTTTCTTGGAATAAGCCACGGAATAGAGCCATAGCGAGGGTGAGTCGAACATGTGGTGTCCTGGTCTAATCAGATTCTATATTGACGCCTTACAGGTGGTTGGATGCTGCGCTCTTTGTCTCATAGATCTTGGGCCCATCTACATCCTATTTTCCTACGGATCACCAGACATTGCTCACACTTGGCTCACACACAGGTTACAGCGGGCCGCCATTATGAAACGCCATTTAGGGTCTCTTGTTGTTAACAATTACAAAAACAGCGCAATAAAGGACATCTAGTTCCCGCAATACAGCCGCACTCAATAAAAATCCAGTGGCAGCGAGTGGCTGAGACAAACCCGAGATAACGTAGACAAAGGTGTTGCTATGTGCACGATCCAGCCAGACCAGAGTAAGGAGCAAGAACAGAAAGGAGTGGCAACAAACGAAGGATATAGCTAGCGACCTCTGCCACTATTTGACCGTGTTCTTGACCGTGTTGGGGTTTCTTCATTGAATTGAGGCATTTGATGTGCCGCGCCTCCACGTATTGTTCTTGAATCGGTGAGGTACAAGCCAGCATCGCTCAAGGCTCGGTCTACTAGACGGGTCGAAGGGCCTGCAGACGGTCCAGAAGCGCCCCATCCACGAATGAGTGATGGGTCTTCCTCATCATCACCTTCATCTACAACCTCCATATCGCTGGCTTCGCCAACATCAGCATTGGGGTGTTGGTCATGATCTTGCTCCAGTTCAGCGTCGTCTTCACTATCTTCATCATAAATACTCGCATTCATTTCGCCAACCCACTCTTGATCGTCAGTGTCACCTCCGAAGTCCCAGACGTCCAAATACGTCATATCCAATCTGTTACTTGCTGCAACACACCATCTGCCATCGAAAACGACCTGCCAGACTCCCGTGATTCCTGTCAACAGGTCGCGAACAACAGAGCCATCGCGTACGTCCCACATTTTGAGAGTCCCATCTGAACCACTCAACACTTTGAATTCATCGTGTTGAAAGCATGTAATTGCGCCTGTGTGTGCTGCCAGAGTGTGTTGAAGCTGGCCAGTTGAAGGGTCCCAGATGCGAAGGGTTGAATCGGCAGCAGCGGATACCAGATGGGAGGGTGAAAGACCAAGCAAGCCGACGAGCGAGGTGTGTCCTTGGAGAGTATGCAAACATTGGCCTGTCTTTAGGCTCCATATGCGCACAGTACCATCCATCGAGCCTGAACAGCATTGGTTGCGCACAGTATCTAACACAACGCTATACACTATAACGGATGTGGTATGAGAGATTGCAGAAAGGCTCCGAATACCTCGTACCTTTTTGCGTGTGTCCAGCAAGAGTCCACGTACACACACCATCGATGATATCCCATATCCGCACAGTACAATCATAGCTCCCCGACACCAAAGTCCTTCCACGAGCAGCAAGAGCGCGAACGGCCTGTTCGTGACCTGTCAGTAATCGTAGATGATATGGATTGTCATCGGTGTCCTCCTGAAATAATAGAATTAGTGTGATAAATCGCAAGAGCACTCTGTCAACGTGCCTCTGCCGGATCACCCTCCGAATCATTAGCTCCATAACACATATACTCCTCGTCACCTGGTCTGGGGAGGGTCCATACTCGAAGTGAATGATCTCTGCTACCGGTAACGATCATAGAGCGCTTGGGCCATTTCTCTCTCTTGATCCCTCCGCCTTCGATCTCAATGTCAAGCCATTCTGGTTTGACTATGGCGAGACATCGCACGGTACTCGTATGCCCTCCGAAAACGTGCGTGCATCGCCCATTCGTGAGGTTCCATACCCGAACGGTTCTGTCCGTAGAGCCACTCACGAGCGTATTCTTGGTGGCAGCAAGCGCCCATACGCCACCCTCGTGACCTTCAAGTGAACGTAGTTGGTTACCCGTAGTGGGACAGTAAACATGAATGGAATGATCGTCCGAAGCGGAAATGATGCGATTGTGAGAGAAGAGGAGGCATGTAACGACTGCACCTCCATGAGCAGGGAAAGTGAGTCGTCGTGGATTGGTGTTATTCATCCAGCGAGTCCGGGTGAGATGACGGGATTTGAATAGGATCTTATATGGATGCGGAAGTGGCAGTGCATCTGATCCTGGAGCACCCATTCGACTGCGACGGGAAAAAACGGCATACGCGAAGGCACGTTCAGGTTCCCCTCCAAACCAGATTCTGGTCGTTTTGAGTAGCTCTCTCCAAAGAATGGGATCGGAGTCAATAATGGCACGCCATGACTTGGATACACGGGATGCCCGGGCGAGGGTGGAGTATGGAAGATAACTCAGAATGATTGAAGTGAGTTCAGGAGGAAGGAGTGTCAAAAAGTCACGGGCAAGAGTTGGTGTGAGGACTGAATGGAGAGTTCGTAAGACAGGTAAAGGCGAATGTCGAAGAAGAGTGAGGAGAAGGTGCGATTGAAGTGCCTGAGGAAGGTTGTTAAAGTGCGATAGTATATGTGGCAAGGTCATAAGCGTTGTAAGAGACATATCAGGTTGGAAGGGTGCATTTGGTACACTAGGCTGAGGCGACGATGCGGTACTGGGAGGCGCAGAGGGCCAAATGTTGGTGGCTGGAGGAGATCCATTTGGCGATGGAAGGGGTGAAGGAGGTGCCGCGGCGTTTGCAGTGCTTAGCGTAGGGTTACGAATATCAAAGACAGAAGCTCGAGGTTTCTTTCTAGGGGGAGGACTACCATTAGCGTTGATGATGCCAGATGTGCTGAATGCTTCCACGCCCTCCATCATTTCACTACCAAGACTATGGGATCTCTTTCTACCATACCTCTCGACAGCTTCTGCAAGACCAACAGTTTGCTCCCTGTAGACGTCTTCATCTCGCTTAAGCATGCGCCAACCATGGCCAGACACAACCTCCTCTTCTTCAGCCATTTCTTGTTCACCATGAGCACCATCCTGGAAAGTGGCACGCGCCCCTCCCGGAAATTCAAGAGGAAATCTCCGTAGGGAACGCGGCAGATGCGCGTTGAGAAGAGGGTATTGTTTAGGGTCTTTGGGTGATGACGGAGGGGGCAACGGTGGGAGTGGGATTGGCGCGTAAGTCGTCGTGGTCGTCGTGGTCGTCGTGACACTAGACATGTAATGAGAAGGTAGAGAAGTAGAAATCACAGGTTACTCACGTTGTAGTGTTTACTGATGGCGCGAGGTATATCGACGGACGCGACATGCTCGTGGTAGAGGACAAGATGATAATTCGGCGCTAAATGCTTCCGATGTGGACTTTTATGGATCACACTACATAGCACCGGAAAAATCAAGATTTATTCACTAATTTGTCTATTCTCAGGCATACCCTCCAGTTGACTGCGACTTCTCATCCGTGGTCTCCGCTTCGCATACCATTCCCAGGCTAATCGAACCACCTCTCCATCAGCTTCATAGGGTGTAGGAATCTCGCTATATCCTGGCCGTGCAGTGGGATGTCGCACATATATGGCAGAACAAGTTGAAAAAGATGGTTCGATATAAGCTGGGATGAATATGGACGGTGCAGCATAATCAGGCAACGTGAATGGTGTAAGGCCAGTCCGTCTCGTCCATGGTTTGCTCCCAGCACTTCTTTCTGCTTTCGTTGTTTGCGAGTCGTCGCCTCCATCAACTTCCTTGCCATCCTCATCGTTTATTTCTTCAGCAACTTGATCATTGGCATTCAGCTGGGGCGTCCATCCCCGAGGACTTTGAAGGAATCTGATAGCTGAAGGATCGACAGACACCATATCACCGGGTGCCAATCGCGTATTAGCGTTTATGTGCTGCACATGAATCAATTTTTTTTGTTCATTTAAATAACGGCCCACGCACCTCTTTTCCATTAAGCTTAACGTTTCCATGCACTACCAGTCGTCGTGCCTCATATACGCTATGCGCGAAGCAGCATCTGAAAATAAACACATCGATTCTTCGTTCCACCTCTCTGAACATCAGACTCCCAACAGGTGCGAGAGCGGCCTTTGCCTCTCTTTCGAATTGTTTTTGCATTTGGTCAGCATCCCGCTGCCGTTTCGCCCACTTGATAAGTGAAATCGAGTCGTCTCCTCTGGATGTTTTTCGGGGCCGAACATCAGGCAAAGTCGCAGGTAAATACCACTTTTTGAAGGTCTTTTCGTTTATATGATCTCCATGGTACGCCCTAACAAGGCGCTTAGATATCCACCTTTGTTGAAACAGCGTCGATGTTGTTCTCTCAAACTTGGACTCTGAGACTTTTGGACCAAATGAACGTTTCCAAAGGTTGAATAGGTTATGGGGAGACCAGCTCTGTAATGCCAATCAGTAACTTGGATCTCAAAAAATAACCATCCAACCATGCGTGGAAGTGCCCGCGAGTGTGCGAACACATTTTTGTCTCTCATCGCAGAGATGACTTACAAGAGGCGGCAAGGGCCCGGCTTGCTTAGGTAAAACTGTCAAGCCTCTCCCCCGGAGCTTCAAGCTCCAGGGGAGAGGGGTGCCGTGCTGAGGTGGGTAATGATTTCAACGTACTAGCAGCACAACTCATGTATTACCTCTATTCCTTTTGATCACTCAAGGGTAGATATATCTGAGTGACTCCTCCCATATGGGTTTCTGAGGAAAAATAAAATGCTTTTGCTATGTGCTCATCTTCCAAGGTGAGCAACCTCAAGCTTCCTGTATGATAATGCAGTGAAGGAAATAATTCAAATAAAATGTGTATTATATTACATCAGTGGATGCCTTTCTGTAAGGGATTTAGAGCTTTAGAGCTACTCTAAATTGTGTCGGAAAGCCCTGCGCCATTTGGTTGGGTCCAGTGCTTGACTTTTGAGACACCGGACAAGTCGATCACCCTCTCTCTAAATCAAAATCTAGGGGCCCCCCTTCTAGATTTTGAGCCTCTAAATGTTGTCTCTAAATCCATTGGTAAGCAGCAGTCGAACTTACATCTGATCCCAGTAACTGTTAGAACCCAGATTCATTCCCAGCTTTTCTGCCTTTCTCTGACATATTCTGATTTGTATTTCCAATATGTTTTCTGATTTGCTCCATTCTACTTATCCCTGTTCTATCTATATTTAGTCATTTCTTATCAAGATCCACATCTTCGGTCTTATATCCATATTCATCCTTACCTCTGATCCTGATTCGCTCCATTTTGGATTCCCACATTTCATTTTGATCCACCTTGACTCAATATCTTCTCACCTCCATCTCTAAGTCCTATCTGATCATCCGTCTTCCAACTTCTTCCAACTTCTCCCGACTTCTCTGATATTCTGATTCTCCAAAATACCAGGACATGAAGGTTCCAAGAGGGCGCAACCTATAAGTTGAAGCTGACGTCCGTACGTTTCTGATCCCGAACTCTGAACTCCGAGCTCTGACATTCTGACAATTCTGACATCCCGATGAGGAGAAATCTAGTTCATAACAGTATATTTGAACTGAAACTCTTGTTCCATTCACCATGCCTTCTACCAGATCCTGTACTACCACCGGAATCAGAAGCCTTAGGCCCGGTGTCGGTTTACTTTCGGAAATGGATCCAAAAGACAGTGGGTAGCAGTGTCGTCGTTGCATGGCTACTAACACTGGTGTTTGGCTCAGTGTGCTTTGCTATCAGCAGCAACAAAGATAGAACGAGGACAAAGATAACAACGTAGCAGTGATGATGATGATGACATAATATGATGATGTAAGCGTAGACGAGATACAACAGCAAGTGTCACGTGATTGACAAAGCTGGCCTTGATGTAGATGTAGTAGTAGTAGTAGACTTAGTGTAAGGGGAACCCCTCATACTGCTCCTTTTTATTCTCCTTCTCCTATTCTCCTCTCTTATTCATGTTCACCCCTTCCATCCCCATTTCCCTTTTATCTCTCTTTTCTCCTTCCTGTCATTTCTATCTAATATTCCCATTTCCTTCCTCCCCTCCTCCTTCCTACTCACTTCTACAGCTGGCGCTTCTGTTTGCGATTTAAGCGCCCGTTTACGTGTGCAAGTTGGAATCTACCTGGGCTATGTCACAGGTCACGTGACTTCTGTTTTAAGCGCCCAAAATGTTCAGTCTGTTCGGAGTCTTTCCTTAGTTAGTAGCCGCCTCGGCAGTGGGAGTCCTTAGGCTTTTCTCTTTGGATTCCCATCTGCCAGGTATGTATCCTTGCTTGTAGCCTTCCTTGAGCTTATATACTTTGGATTCCCATCTGCCAGGCTCTAGTGTGATATTCCACTAGCCCCAGAGGTTGCCCTTATAGTAGAAAAGCCTGCCAACTTACTGGACTGGTCACTGTCACCTTCATCTCTGAATTGATATCTTCAGGTGCATAGCAGCTCAGGACCCCTCTGGTACATTCTTTAATACTCCATCCACTTCTACCATGTCTACACCCATGCCAGAAGACCCGAATCCCTTTGATTTTCAAGCAGCTTACAATGAGCTGCATCAGCGTGTTGCGGTTTTAGAGGTTGCCTTGCGTGCTGAGAGAGAACAGAAGGAATTACTGGCACAACAGGTTCAACAGATAGATGTCCAGGTGCACACCTTGAACCATGATGTCACTAGCCTTATGACTGCATCCCTTTCCCCTCCTACTACTCAAAAATGCACCACTCCTGCCACTCCTGCTGACTTTAATGGCAACAGAGAAAAAGGACGAGCCTTCCTGAACTCTTGTAAACTCTATTTTGCCCTGTGCCCAACTAACTTCGCCAATGATCACGCAAAGGTCCTCTGGGCCCTGTCATTCATGAAATCAGGTTGTGCTTCATCCTTTCCCACATGCGTCTTTGAAATGGAAACTAGAACTGGTCGCCCTACCCATTCTACCTGGGTCTCTTTCGAGAAGGCATTCAGGTCAACATTCTTCCTTCCCCATGAAGAAACTACTGCCCGGACCAAACTTGAGTCACGTCAATACTATCAGAATCGTCGTACCGTTGATGACTATATTGATGAGTTTGAAGAGCTGGTCGAGAAGTTTGGATATGGAGAACAGGCCTCCCTCATCATGAAATTCTGCCAGGGTCTCGACCCTTCCATCCAGAGTCAGATTGCTAATATGGTTGAAGGACACCCATCGGACAATGACCTTTCCGAATAGTTTTCAGTGGCTAGGACAATCTCACAAGCACGTGCTGCTAATGAAGCCTTTCAAAGCGCCTCACACCCTACACCGAATACTTCTACCCGTCCCTCTCCTGTCTCTGTTGGTGTCAACCACTGAAACCCACACCCACCTCACCAATCTGAATCAGCACCACAGCTTAAAGCAGTCCCACCTATTGCTACCATGGGTGCCCAACCAGTGGCAATGGAGGTAGATGCTGCTCGCCATCGTCAACCCAGTTCCCTTGTCTGTCATAGGTGTGGAAAACCAGGCCACTTCATTCGAGAATGTCCTCAGGCCTTTGATGTTCAGACCATGACTGCTGAAGAGAAGGACAAATGGATTGCCCACTTGCTGTCATCCACTGATCCTAGAGTTGCAAGCCCTATCAAGGAAGACAATCCAGTACCTCAGGAAGGAGAAGAGGATTTTGTGTCACGCAGCAGGTGAATAGTGTGCCCCTGCTGCCAATTCCCAATCGTTTCACTCCACTGCTGTATAATCAGGTAAACAATGAATACACAGATTCAGAACCTGATTCCTCAGCTACGGAGACCGAAATGCTAGACACACAACCCTTAACTCCTCCCCCGTCTCATACTCGTTTCCGTCGTAAAAAATGGGAATGAAACCTTCCTGCACAGTATGTTGTTGCTTCCACCCCAAGCCCAAACTCCCTCTATCTCCCAGTCGAGGTTCAAACCACAGATACAGCAGAGATCAAGTCGGTTCATGCTCTACTTGACTCCAGTGCCACTGGTTTGTTTATCGACTTGGGATTTGTTCAGGAAAACCACCTCACTGCATGACCACTCTCTCGTCCTATTCCAGTGTACAATGTTGATGGCTCACCCAATGAATCTGGATCCATCACTGAAGTCGTTGATCTAATTCTGCAGAACAAAGACCATTCCGAGAGAGCTGCATTTGTTATTACCCGCCTAGGGCGTCAACATATGATCCTTGGCTACACCTGGCTCCAGGACCACAACCCAGAAGTTGACTGGAAGTCTCAAGAAGTACAGATGACGTGCTGTCCTCCCCAGTGCCATACATGTCGCAACATCATCAAGGAAGAACACCAGAGAGCCCTACGACTGCACACCTGCCGTATTGGTCCTTGCCCCATTCTCATGCATGATTCAGATGGATCAACAGCTGAAGAGGAACTCCTCCTGAGTCAACAGTATGGGGGTGATTCTGAAATGGCTGAAGGCTCATCTGATGAAGCTATAGAAGAGGGTGACTGCATTCTAGTTGCTATGCTCCCTCCCCAAGCTGAGTTCATTCGTGCTTTGTCAACAACATCCCAACGCCTTGCAGAAGCTGCCTGGCACAATTCCCAACCTTCAGACACTCTTCCAGACTACCTGTCTGACTACAAAGATGTCTTTGCAAAAGAGTGATTTGACAAGCTTCCAGGACGCAAACCATGGGATCATGCCATTTGAGTTAGAACCCAGAGCTAACCCCAGAGCCTCACCCAAGGTGTACCCCCTCTCTCCAGGAGAACAGGCTGAATTGGGACAAATTCCTTGAGGAGAATTTGAGCACAGGAGGACACATCTGACCGTCAAAGTCACCAATGGCCTCACCAGTGTTCTTTGTTAAAAAAGAAAGATGGTGCCTTATGGTTTGTCCAGGACTATCGGTGCTGAATGCAATGACAAACCAAGAATCGCTACCCTCTTCCCTTGATTTCTGACCTTGTCAACAGCCTACGAGGGGCCCACTACTTTACTAAGCTTGACATTCATTGGGGCTTTAACAATGTCAGAATCAAAGAGGGTGATGAGTGGAAAGCAGCATTCAGGACAAATTGGGGACTGTTTGAACCTCTAGTGATGTTCT
>MU134418.1:79238-127161 GCA_015039355.1 Ramaria rubella | reverse complement strand
ATTCCTTATCCAAATGTTCTCACTTCATCCCCACCTTGACCACAATTACTGCATTGGGAGCCTCTCATCTCTTTAGGGATCATGTTTGGAGACACCATGGCCTACCCCTCCGTGTGGTTTCAGACTGAGGTACACAGTTTGTCAGTGAGTTCACTTGTGAGCTATACAGACTTCTGGGTATCGAGGTGGCTGCCTCCACTGCATACCACCCAAAGACCAATGGACAGACAGAACGTGTCAACCAAGAGCTGGAGCAATACCTCCGTCTATTTGTGAACGAGTGACAGGACGACTGGGATGACCTCCTACCCCTTGCAGAGTTCCAGTACAACAACCATGTTCACTCATCTACAAAAGAAACTCCCTTCATGCTTGACTCTGGTTGCCACCCACGCATGGGCTTTGAACCTCACCAGCAGCCATCTAGGAGAGAAGCTGTGAATGAGTTCAAACAACGAATGGCTGACTCCCTGTCTGAAGCCCGAGCTGCCCTTGTAAAGGCAAAAGAGGATATAGCTCGATACTATAATCATCGTCATGAGCCAGCCCCTACCTTTGTTCCTGGTGACAAAGTCTTCCTAGATGCAAGCGACATTAACACCACTCGCCCCTCTAAGAAATTGTCACATCAGAATCTAGGCCCACTCCTAGTGGAACACAAGGTCGGCTCCAATGCTTACCATCTTCGACTCCCCAAGTCTATGCGTCGCCTCCACCCTGTCTTCCCTATGGTGAAGCTCCTCCCAGCCCCTCCAGGCCCCATTCCTGGTCGGAAAGCTCAACCCCCACCTCCCCCAGTCCTTTTAGGGGAAGAGGAGCATTATGAGGTTGAACAGGTTTTGGACAGTCAATTCTGCCATGGGAAACTCCAATACAAGGTCAGGTGGAAGGGTTATGGGTATGAGCATGATGAGTGGATTCCTGAGACAGATTTAGCAGCCCCAGACCTCATTGCCGACTTCCACCTCCTCCATCCTGATGCCCCTCGTCGCATTCGTGCTGCAGATTTCAACACCTTCTGTCAAAAAACATCTGTCCCTCCAGTAGGTCTCAGTGTGTCGGGATGTCACACTCTAAAAGGGGGGTGATGTAAGGGGAACCCCTCATATTCTTCTTCTTATTCTCCTTCTCCTATTCTCCTCTCTTATTTATGTTCACCTCTTCTGTCCCCATTTCCCTTTTATTTCTCTTTTCTCCCTGTTGTTTCTATCTAATATTCCCATTTCCTTCCCCCCTCCTCCTCCTTCCTACTCACTTCTACAGCTGGCGCTTCTATTCACGATTTAAGCGCCTGCTTACGTGTGCAAGTTGGAACCTACCTGGGCTACGTCATAGGTCACGTTGACAAGCATGATACTCGACAGCGCCTACTACACTACAAAAGACGCTCACTGCACACGCGCCTACCATCATCAGCTTTCGCCAGACCATCATCTGCTGTGCTACCTCCAGTCCGCCAGACATATCATCTCCACACTCATTCTATTTTTCATCAATTCTATTTTCAATATGCCATCCAGCATTGCCGCCACCACGTCCCATGATTCGTTTCAGATGACCGCCAAGCCAGACATACACGTTGGACCACGCGTTGAACTTCCTAGTCGATGTTCTCCCCTTGATGTTCATTTGTCCAGTCCTCCTCCACAAGTCGCACATCGTCAGTACTATCCCCTATATGTCGAATCTTCTGAAGGCCCATACTGAATATTCCCCTCATATCCTCCTTATCACATTCACGATTGCATATGGGTATTCGATCAAACCTTCCATGCTCCCTTCTACGTCATCGGTTTTGACCCAAACTTCGAACCAGTGAATGGTTGGCATCGTATCGTCCTCAGGAATAACTGGTACATCAAAGAGCACGGACCAGGAACAGAGATTTGCTACGGTTATGTGCCTAAGGACTTTGTCAAGAAGGGCTTGTCTTCGTTCCCTCTCTGGAGGACATTCGTATCCAAGTGTCATGATTGGTTCACATGTTTCTGAGTCGTCATCAAGTCACATGACTCACTTACTCATCTTTGGAGATATTTGACAAGCAACTGGAATCCTATTGGACGGCTATGACTCATTTTCATCACCTGACTCACTCGCTTCTTGGCTGTACTTCTATTTCCAATTGTTCCACATGGTCTATTGTCTGTGACTCACTTCTATTCTATTTCTGGCTTCTATTTCCAATTTGCTGCCACATTTCTATTCATTTCTTCGACCACCTGACTCATTTTTCCATTTCCTTACAAACCACCTTCCTATTTTGGTTTTCTGCCTCTCGCTGTTAGTCATTTCTCCTGTCTGCTGTCAACGACATCGTTGTATGGCATACTTGCATCGTTTGTTGTTCTGCTCATGTATATAAGGCCTGTTTCGCCTTAGTGTACCCTAATTCACCTCTATCAGTTGGATTCACTCGTCTAAGTCTTAAGTCTAAGTCTTCTAAGTCTACTACTACTACTACGTCTACATCAAGGCCAGCTTTGTCAATCACGTGACATTGCTGTTGTATCTCGTCTATGCTTACGTCAGCGTATTACGTCATCATCATCGTCACTGCTACATCCTCGTCTTTGTCTTTGTTCTACCTTTGTTGCTGCTGATAGCAAAGCGCACTGAGCCGAACACCAGTGTAAGTAGCCATGCAACGACGACACCACTACCCACTGTCTTTTGGATCTATTTCCGAAAGTAAAACCGACAACGTGACTTCCGTTTTAAGCACCCAAAATGTTCAGTCAGTTCAGAGACTTTCCTTAATTAGTAGTCGCCTCGGCAGTGGGAGCCCTTAGGCTTTTCTCTTTGGATTCCCATCTGCCAGCTGCCAGTGTTCAGTGTGATATTCCACTTCCCCCTGGAGGTTGCCCTTATACCCAGACATATCACAAAGAATTGCCTGCAGTCAACCTCCCTTAATGCTCAGTCAAAGGCCTGAGTGGCCTCCATAATTCTGAGCAAACCCGAGTCCACGGTTGAACCGGCAGTCATTACGGATTCAAAAAAATAATAAGCAGCTCTGAGATCTCCGCACAGACCCAGAGCTGCGTTGATTCCATCTGTGCATTTTCCGAGGTTCAACTCAATGCTTCTGCTCTTTTGAAACCCAATTCTCTTACCATACCATTAATTTCCAACATTATTCTGAATACTAATATCCAAGCTCTTGTGGACTCCAGCTCCACTCATTGTTTTGTAGACTCATCGTTTGCTTCCAAGCTCCCGCTGGAATTCCACAACATCCTGCAGATTCCGCTAAAGCTTTTTGATGGCACTTCTAATGTCACAATCATGCAGACTATTGATATGCCAATCCGTTTTCTGTCTGGTGAAAATCAGGTCGTTGCTATCTATGTAACACCACTTGATTCTAGCTGCTCCATCGTGTTGGGACACAACTGGCTCACCTGCTACAATCTGTTGATTGACTGGATATTGGGTAGTATATCATTCTGCATTCCTCAGCAGCAAGATTTAATTCCGACATCACTCTCTGCGAAATCCACCTCTGCGGTTTTTGGAATTCTGAAATCCAATCATGTGGACACCCCTCCGATGTCTGAACAAGACTCACCTATTGACCTAGTCCCTGCTTCTGCGTTCGCTCACCTTTGCAAACTGGACAATGAGGAGATCTTTCAGTTATGTGTAGTTCCAAAAGGAAAATCTGCTTCAGCCATCGACACTTCCCCAAATCCCAATCCAACAGCGAATCTCGATGGTGTTCCATCAGAACATCACAAGTTTTCCAATGTCTTCAGCAAGAAGAAAGCGGAAATCCTTGCCGATCACCAACCTTATGATCTCAAGATTGACTTGATAGAGGGAGAGTCCCCCCTTGGAAACCATTTATTCCCTGTCTCCAGTTGAGCTAGAAACACTCTGAAAGTTCATTGACAAGGCACTAGCCATAGGATTCATCCACCCTTCACTTTCTCTGCATGGTGCCCTGGTACTATTCTCGAAGAAGAAACTAGGCAAACTCTGACTTTGCATTGATTTCCATGGTCTCAACAAGATTACGATATCCACTTCCCTGACTTTCCGACCTTCTGGAAAACCCTGGAAAAGTGCTGACAAGTATGATACTCGACAGCACCTACTACACTACAAAAGATGCCCACTGCACACATGTCTATCTTCATCAGCTTTTGCCAGACCATCATCTGCTGTGCTACCTCCAGTCTGCCAGATACATCATTGCCACATTCATTCTATATTCATCAATTCTATTTTCAATATGCCATCCAGCATTGCCACCACAACATCCTATGATTCATTCCAGATGATTGCCAAGCCAGACATACACGTTGGACCATGGATCAAACTTCCTAATTGACTCTCTCCTCTTGATGCTCATTTGTCCAGTTCTCCTCCATCTGTCGCATATTGTTGGTATTATCGTCTCTACATCAAATCTCCTGAAGGCCCTTACCGAATATTCCCTTCATATCCTCCTTATCGTGTTCACAACTGCATATGGGTATTCAACCCTGTCTTCCATGCTCCCTTCCACGTCATCGGTTTTGACCCAAACTTCGAACCAGTAAATGGTTGGCATTGTATCATACTCAGGAACTACTAGGATATCAAAGAGTTTGAACCAGGAACAGAGATTTGCTATGGTTATGTGCCTGAACTCGGTGATTGTAACATGGACCATAGCTGCACGAACCAATCCATCCCGGACGGGGTGGTGGGAGAGTGTGAAGTTCTCGTAAAAACATATCCAGTTGTAAGCTGACATGTTCCCGTTGCGATGCAGACATGCCCGGCCATGCCACATCCATATTTTCCCCTGGAATAAAGTCCATCACGATCCATCCAAACCTACCATCTTTCCATGCATCAAAGACCGTAGGAACAGGAATTGACGTGAGCTCCGCGACAAAGCGCATGGCCTCTACCTCCCTGAGTGCGGATGTGCGTTTCGAGATAAACCAATGGTCAATGCGCTGTAACTTGCACGTGTGATAACGACGATAGCCCGATGGGGGACCATAGAATTCAGCACCTAGCGCTATCCTAAGAGGATGTAATTTCCGCAAAACATGCTTCAAGATTGTAAATAGCCATGGAGTTGACTCGGAAGTTCGCAACATCAAGCTTTGCAACAAGAAGTATTTAGTTACGTAACTTACGGGATCCATCGTAAATGCGAGCCGTGTTGCAAAGAGTTGCATCAGCTTCGGTTTCAGGTGGGCCTCGGGAACTACCACTAAGCAAATCTTATTACTGATATTTAGTTCAGTGGATGGCCAAGTCGTGTCCACCATATCAAAAGGGCTCGTCGTTTTTCTGGGCATTGCGAACGGTATGTACGGCGACCTCGCTCTGAAGTGTTATTGGTGGCATGTGTGATGGCTCAATATTCTCAATATTGCACAGATGATACCCAGGTAGATTCAGAGTACATTGCTAATAAGATGTGTGTTTAACGCCATACTAAATCGTGCTCGGCTCAGCTGATTCTAGAGTCTGTACCATAGTTTATCCCTTCGCATTTTCGACGATGCGGAGGGAGCGATGTGGCGCCAGAGCGTAAAAGATATTGCTGGCGATGTTCTATGCGTCTCTCAGTTTACACTTCTTGCCAATGCTGCCAAGGGCAATAAACCAGACTTTCATCGCGCCATGGTACGCTGCAGTCACAATGACTTATCTGTTTTCATGATGAACTGAACCCTTGCCTCAGGGTAGTGCACAATCCAAAGAGATGTATGGTGCCTTTTTGAACAGGATGCGTGAACTTTATCATCCAGATAATATAGCAGGTGCGTTACTAGTGCGTCATACTTTTAGACACTCAGTGGGCACAACATGCTCATATAATAGATGGCAAGTTTGGTGCGATGATGAGTGTGTCTTTGACAAACGAGGGACCAGTTACACTCACGCTCGATTCGCGAAAGTTCGAGTATTTGCAACAAGGCCAGGGCGCAGAACCCTCGAAGCGGCCAGGCGCATCCGTCGAAATACAAAAGAATAGTGATTAGTAGATAATACTTTTAGGATCACAGCATCCCTTCTACACCAGCCGCCACCAAGGCCCGCGTACCCAGCCTCACCCGCCGCTCGGGTAGGCGCCAATCGTCCTCGCCCACTGTACGCGCTTCCCCGAGCAGATGATGTACCTCTTCTTCCAGCTGAGCACGTAGCTCTGGTGCACCTGCGAACATGAAGAAAGAGAGCTCTGTGTCGAGGTTTGCAGACCGTGAGTTAAGATTTGTTGAACCAAAGAGTGTAAGTTCCGGCGAAGACGTGGGGGTTGGTCGGTACCAGATGCCTAATTGATAATCAGAATCAGGAGTGACAGTAGGAACCAAGAAACTCACCTTTAGCATGGTATGTCCAGTCATCCTTTTCCCATTCCTTAAGCTCAATCCTGGAGGCGGTCTCTGTATGATGTACCCGGTCTGCTTGTACGACTTTTCGCCAAAAGCGTTTCTCAAGCAGCGTATATGCCTCCGGGATGCGCCCCGAGACACCTTTTGAGCCGAAAAAGCCATTTGCCTGGTGAGGTTTAGCTGGCAATAACATGAATTTGTGGTACCACCCACCCGTGGACCAGCCGCAATGATTCGACTGCTTACCGGAGAGTCAATCAGGAAATCCTGGTATGGCTGATGTAAAGCAAAATAACCACTTGTGAGGTCGATGACACCGCGAGTTGCGTCTGGCGTGCGAGCGAGGTGGGAGAAAAGCTTTGCAATACATTTCTCCTCTTCACGAACATTCAAGTGTCCGGCTTGTATCATTGGCAAAATAACTGTATCTCCAGCCGAAGGATCGTATACCAGAGGTTGAGAAGACTGGAAACGATTAAGCATATATTTTGCAGCGTTTTCCATTGTGGTCCGCTTGACGTTTGGATTCTGCCATTGGAGGGTGAATGGCTCCTGAGGAATCTTTGAAGGAAGAAGACGATATGAAAGTTGAGAGAAAAGTTGAAGAAAGTTAAAGCAGTATTTAGATAGTATTGGGGATGATGAGAAATGCAGGTAACGGTCTTGACGATTGGTAAAATAGGAATGATTAAGATTAGCCCTTGTAGAGGATCAGGGGATAGGTAGCAACCCAACGATGGGGGAAAAAACACACGAGACTCACCCGCTGATTATGACTTCATCATCTACGCCGTATACTTTGGCGTGCCAGGTGCCCCAGCCCTCATCGAAGCGTCTGGGAACTATTTCCGCAAGAAAACCTTGAAGTGTCGGGGATCTGAATAAATTTACATGGACTCTATTCGGAAACAATGCGACCAATGGGGATAACATGGAAGCTGTTGATACTGGGCCGGGACGAGTCGACCTTAGAAGGTCAAGATTAAGGTGAAGGTTCAGCCGAGGGTTCAAAGTGAGAGCGTCGCGCAGACTTCGGAGCTGTCGCATACTCAGCCTGAGGTCTCTGTGCATCGCAATGAGCTCACCAGTTCGGCTTCGGAGGTGCCTATGTAGAGTGAGGAGAGGAATATGTGATATTTTGCACGACTGACCATGGCCTAGTTGGGTGTATCCATAAGGTCAAAATCGGTGGACACAGTGAGAGACGGACCAGCAACGTCTTATAGAACTGGGCAGGCGAACGCAGAATATGCACGTTCTTGGCATGCACAGGGATGCATGGCTGCGAGAGCGACGCGACGAGACGCGACAAGGGCATTTGCCTCTGGAAGCGCCCATGGTGTACCAGTGACGGTCATGGCGACGAACATGAGCTCGTTACTCTCCACAACAACAAATCTATCATCTGTGGCGTTTAGATCGATGCTATCTATGCCCACAAGATTCTTCAATAATATTCGTCGCGTCGACGATCTTCTGACGGCGGACATCCACGCTCAGCAGACAGAGCGTGGGCACCAACATCACCCATTTCTTGTCAGTCTTCCGGGACCATGGGCTTTCATTACTAGTGGATATGCTTTAGCTCTTTTGTTGATGGTCAGCGACCTCTTCTTCTGCTAGCGACTCGGGCTCACTTGTTCGCTAGGCTTTACTGCTCAATCGAATACAACATATCGTCGTACCCCCTAGACACACTCTCGTCCGTCGTCTCGCACGCCATTATGTTTACTCAAGATCACGGCAATCAAAATTTCGCTTCATGCTGTCATTATTATTACCTCTCAATCTCTCTTCTACTGTCTCCCGGGCATTGATTCGCTCCCCCTCCATCTATCTATTATGGCGGTCTCTTGCTCTGTTCACCATCATACTCTTGCAAGCCAGTGACCTGTTTCCCTCTGCATCCTGGCTATCCCCGGCTGCTGAATGGGGAAACAAAACGGAGATGAAGGAGGTGTGCTGGAATACATTCACATCTGTTTGTGTCGCCCTGTCAATCGAAGCTCTAATGAGAGGTCTGGAAGGCCGGTGAGCGGCTGTGAGATGCTTCAAATTAATTCAAGGACATATCTCTATTGCAGTGGTAATTCGCCGTCCTCTCCCTTCAATCTTGTCAGTGGCTTTGTCGTTCTTTGTATGTCGCCCTGGACACTGACTACTCTTAGTTTGGATACGCTTTTCTTCTTCATATATATTCCTCCCCGATAACGCATCAAACCAAGGCCGGAGATCAGGGACCTACCCGCCCCGATAGACATGTACTCGTTACTATTATCATTCCACTCCTTCAGGTGTGTACGATGGCGACGCTTGATCACCAACTTGCTCACTTGGGCTCATCTCAGCTCACTATGCTCCATACATTAGGTACTCGTCGGAGATGGGTCAACCAACGGCTTATTCCAACAGCAATCTGCGGCATACTCACTCTTCTTCATTTTCACTATGTTCTGTTTTTCTCTTCGACATCTTATCCCCTTATCAACTATCTTCCGTCCCTTCTCGAATCCGTACTTTTAGCCATTATTCTTTTGACCATCTCACTCCATTTGCTCACCCAGCTTCTGCTCGAGGGCCACGTTACTCGTCCATTATTGGGACATGCTCGAACTCTTTCTCCTCGATGGGACGAGGACTTTGCGGTTGCCCTGCTCCGAGTCGGAACTGCCAGTCTTGACGCCACAAGCGCTGCAGGGCTGGGGAACGAAGTCATTGGGATTGGCGCCGGCTCCGTCTCCGTCAACCATGCTGAGGTGGAGCTTGGTCCCGCTGAAATCATAGGAATCAGGAGCGGAACTGGAGGGTTTGGCAACGAAATTAAACATGTCAGAGCTATTACGGCGAACGAGGGTGATGGTTGGGTGGACATGTTATGGTTGCGCGAGTGGGCCAAGTTTCTTGGCGGGCTATGGGCCTTGCTTAAAGGCTCTTGGCGCTTACTGCTCAGAACATTGCGGAAAAGGCTCGGGAGAGGTACAAACGATGAAGCTCCCGTTCAACCTATCGTAGAGGAGAGTGAGAGACCACCCGTCGAGCGTACTCACGCCGCTGAGGAAGACCTCTATCAGCGCTTTTTGAGAGGCGAGGCGGTGAGTGATGACGAGGACGATTTCACGGACGAGGACGCCAATGACCCCGAGCGATTACGATCGCCTTCACCGTCACCCTCTGACACTGAAACCGAAGCAGATTGGGGAAGTCGTGAAACCGCGGGACTATATGGTGATATATCATCCTTCGAATCAAGACAAGATCAATCCTCGCCTATCGCTCCCGTCCTCCTGGCCCACGTAGCGAGTGTCAATAGCAGTCCGCTGACACGGCGGCAGTACAGTCGACTTATTGCACGCCCCGAGGATGGCTGGACCGAATTTATCAATGAAAGACGCAGCGCGAGAGCCAGCTTAGAGGGCGAAACCGTGGATGAAACGAGACGTAGCTGTGTTGTGTGTACGGTGGAGGCGAGAGAGGTCATATGTTGGCCTTGTAGGTGTGTTCGCGTACATAATCCATATGCAAGAATGGATATTGACCTCATCGTAATTCTAGATGTTTGGCTCTGTGTGATGACTGTCGTGCGAACCTAGCGTCACGGTTCCCAGCTTCAAAGCATACTTGTCCATGTTGTCGTCGCAGGTATGTTACCAGCCTTAGTGTTCAAAATCATTAGTCTGATCGAATGTAGTGTGGAAGGTTATTCAAGAATATATATACCATGAATTTTCGGCTTGTATATTCTCAAGTGTGAACTTCACCATGTACTTAAGATAGCGGGACATTTGGTTCCCGCAACCTCTAAGCGCTCGTTTAGCGAGCATTTGTAAGCATAGGGTTAGGGTTAAGTGGCCAAAATCAGGGCAGATGGTTACATGGACCTCTCAAATCAGGGATGGGCTGGGCTGGGAGGTGATTAATGCCATAGGTATACTCTTTAAGGAGCTATTAAGAACTCCTCTACAGTCTATTAGACATACAGGCTTGTCACCTAGCATGGTGCCAAAACACCTACTAGAATTCAGACTCCGCTAGGTGGTTGGAGATTGCCGAGATGCGATGTAAGCGGCCAAAATCACAGAAGCCGAAAAGTTAAATTTCACCCCTGGTATAGGAAACATGGTTTAGACATATTTCTGACAAAAACATGTTTTTGAACTTTAGTGACTGCCATTTGTCCTAATTTAAAAAACTAAGACCATGGAATGATAGAATAGCATCTTGGGAATAATCCCATGGTCACCATTTTGTGCTTTGGTTGATAGTCGCCGAGCAGAACCCATCGCCGTGGGACAGCCCCGACCGGCGCTCAAGGTTGCGGAAACTAAGTGTCCGCTATCTTACAAGCATAAGTATTATTGTATTGCGAGCGTTTAGTAAATATTCGCCGCGGGATCAAAATCTCC
This sequence comes from Ramaria rubella, assembly GCA_015039355.1. Taxonomy (NCBI): domain Eukaryota; kingdom Fungi; phylum Basidiomycota; class Agaricomycetes; order Gomphales; family Gomphaceae; genus Ramaria; species Ramaria rubella. The sequence continues at coordinate 116,414 of MU134418.1, read as the reverse complement.
GCTTCCTTCGATCACGTGCTGAAAATACCTTTCAACGTTTAGTTCACCGATTCATGATTCATGCAAGCGGAGGATCCTCCATGGAAGATACGGAGTAAGCTAGTCAATTTATAACAACTGGTTTGAGCCTCATTCATCATTATAATCTTCTACTTAAAGCGAGACTTTGCCCATTTTATTCGCAGGGCACATGTTTCTTTGCAAAGAACTGCAGTTTCTTGCATCAAACGGAGAGTGCTCTCGCAGTAATACATGTAACTCCCCCAGATGACTCCTTTTTCCACGTGGATGACTCCGATACATCCTCAACCAACCGATCACCTGAAACTACTGTAGCAACTCTTTCCGACACTATTAACCTATTTGTTCATTCACATTCCAGTGGCAATATCCAGCAAGAACAATTAGAATCAGACCCTGATTCTGAAATCGATGAAGAGGACGTTTTTGATTCGGGTTCTCCTACAATTCGCAGGGCTGTGCCCGTCTTCACTGGCACCGATGGCTCAGTTGGAACTGTAAAGGCAGATTCTTGTGACTCTGAAACCAGGTTTAATATGCCGTCATCACCATCATCATTACTAACTAATCATTTGACAAATTTGCAGAAGTCCTTCGGTTCCTCCACAAACTCTTTCCACACCTCAGAATAATTCTGAAGTGGTTGCAACTCCCACTCATGATATTATTTTTAATAACCATCTGCTTCAATCACAAACTCCCAACTCTGCAACATCGGCTACGGGTCAGGAAGTGGAAGTCCCTGCCTTTGGCGCACCTTTACGTAGCATGCCACATTTCACACTGGTAATGTCTACTTTCATGACTAGAGTTCTCTCGTGTATATAATTCCCCCCTCTTCTCATTTCCCCTCTTCCAGGCAGCAGATGCTAACAGATCCTCACTACTAACTAATCGACTTGCGAAATCGCATGGACCTCCGCCCGTTTCTTCACCCGCATTCGCATTCTCACCTACCGCGGAGGGTTCTAATCCATACTCTGCTGGTGCCCTGTACCTGTCATACCACCATGTCGAGCCATCACCTGAGTCGGATTCAACGCCGGGTTCCAACGTGGTAGCGGATGCCACGTCACCCGAAAATGTTTTATCGACACCTCATGTTGCTTCGGGGACACACCGTTGGTTGCGGCCGCTGAGACTTGCGAGTCCTTCTTACCTAAACATGTGCTGCTGATAATCGAACTTCACATACAGGCATCTGCTCTGAGTCCCCAAAATGAACCTTTGATTCCCCCCTCTTCAAGCACTAATTCTCAAGACAGAAGGAGTACCGGTGCATCATGATCTTTCTGTGACACTTCGCGTTGGTCTAAATACCAACCAGGTACTCTCGCACAACCTATCCCGCCCCTCCCTTCTTCAACTGATGCATCTCCCAACCCATTGTATGAATCACCACCGACTCAAGACAGCCCCAGCGAGGTCAGCATGAAGTGATCACTATTGCACCTCTTGACTATTTTTCTAGTTATATCGCAGATCTTCAAGCCCTTCGTATCATATTCCCACGGACACCCCAAACACCATAGTGCTCTCCGATCCTGATGGTTACGTTTCTCCCTTAACTCTATCACAAGCTGGATCGCTTGATATTGATATGTCCGGTTTTCCACCGCCCCCCTCCTCTGTTTCTGGGACGAGCATTAATGGTCGTTCTTCTTCCCTCGTCAGCATCAGTTTCTCTGAACTGACAGGGCGATCACCGAGAACTGTAGCTGCTTCTCAACCGAGTTTATTTGCAGGAGATGCTGGTGTTGAAATTCCCATTCCTCAAGAAAGAGCTACCACAGCCGCCGAGCAACTCCGTAGTGCACTTGAAAGAAGGACTCGGAGAACCCAAGAATCCTCATCGCTATCGGTGTGTGGTTCTGCGGTACAATTCCTAGCGCAATTTTAATTCAACATCGGGCTTACAATAGAGTGATTTCAATCACAACAGCATCTCCGCTTCCTCGGGCAAGAGTCTGTTATTTGATTCGACTCCATCGACCTCTTTATCTTATAGCCATAACGCGTCAGCCGTTAGTAATTACGTTTATTCATTAATCAGACCAACCTTATATGACGTATAGATCCTCGATTCTCCTCTGTCTGGAGAGACGCTACCGCAGTCTCGTTCACAGTCACATCTCGACGACCTTCGAAATGTAAGTAGTGACTTTTCTTGGAGTTTACTTTGAGGAGAGTTATTAATGCCCCAATAGACTTCAACCTCAGATTCTCTTCTTCAACAAGCCCAATCTTCTCCGCCACGATCTTCACATTCGTTAATCTCTACGTCGCATGTCAGATCTTCAACCTCACCGCTCTCTAATTCAGCAGTCATACATCATACGCCATCTCCCGATCCCTCCCCTCGTCCACAGCTTCTTTTTGCAATTGCTTCTGACCAACCAACTGAAGTCGAGCGATTACTTTCCACTGGGATGGCATCCGCGAACGAGACAACGGGTAGTGGAACTGGTTTACTAGAGTTTACTGTCTCGAATGAGGGACTGAAGCATAAGACGGAGATCGTGAAGGTACTATTGAAATATGGCGCTGATCCAAATGCCTTGAAACGGGATGACAATCTGGAAGACCCGAAGGAGCCTCAGCGCAGCCTTGTACTGAACAAGAAGATGGAGGAGGGTATGAACCCCGCTTTGAAGTATATCGTTCAGCGGTTGTCATGTTCTTAACCCTTAACTATTATTCCTTCCAGATATTACCTTAATCGCCCTCTGTCTTTGGATGTAGACTCAAAACCGGCGCTAGAGGCCTTGCAGCAGTCATCATTCGCACCTCTCGCCAGGGCTAGATTTGATATCATTGGTCAAGATAGAGTATTGGATGAATTTTATCGTGTGCTGGGAACGCACTCTAAGCGCAAGGGGAAAAATGCGTTAGTGATTCTCCTCTGCGGTGCGTCAGGACATGGGAAAAGTCTCTTAGCCCAGAAAGGTGTGTGTATTTATTTGCGAAGAAGCATGTCCCTCAAGCCTGGCGCACCTAGTCGGATCATTATTGAATGTTCCCACTCACACCATCAACATGACGGCACTTCGATCTCAGCATGATCTATGGCAGTGTCTTTCCACGGGAATAGAGGACGTATGTATTCTTAAGTTCTCAAGATGGTTCATAACCAACATAGGTTTTTATTTGACTGCAGGCGTCCCCTCACCTAGATCTTGGTGAATTCTTGGTTGAAAACCAGGGCAAACGCTGCGTGATTGTCCTCGATGTGAGTCATTTGGCTTTGAAACATCCTAGGATCTCCCCATTAAAAAGGAATGTTAGGAAATGGAAAAGGTGGATGATCCCAAATCATTGAACCCTTTACTCCTGCCATGGGACATCGGTGAGTCCTCCGTGACAGGGATACTTCATGTTGATCCAGAAGTTTCATCATAGGCCGATGCAGCCTTGAACAGAAGAAACACACCGACACGTCGCAAGCTATCTGGATAGCGACGTCTAATCTTGGTCAGCAACTCATCTTCGAACATGTGAAACAATGGGGGCACCCAGATACACCCCCCACACGTGTAGAATACACTCAGTTAGCCACCGCCGTTCGTAGACGCATCGCAGAGGTGCTTGGGGTAGGTCATTGTCTTTTTTCAATTAATTCTGTGCTTACAGGTTATGACGCGCTGAAGGCATCATTATTATCTCGCGTCACGATAATTCTCCCATTCTTGCCGTTCAGTGAAGTAGAGAAGATTGCAATCGGAACCGAAGCGGCGTTATGGCACCAAGAGCTCATGGCCGCGCCGATGTCTTCTGCAGACATTGAATCCATAGTGAGACGAGCGGTCAGGGACGTAAACTTGGTGGAAGAAGAAGGCGCTAGATCATTGTATCGGGTTGTGGAAACGCATATGATTAGGGCTTGATTACTGTATTTTCATCCTGGATGTAGTAAATGAAACTGTATTGCATAAGGTATTAGGAGGATCATAGGTTCTTGTGGACCGCGACTGCGATGGATCCTATCTAAATGAACGTCTGAATATTGATAAGACCCGGTCAAGGGACTCGCAGCGGCAAATTCTAACTTCTTTCTCGCAAGCACATCGTCAAAACGTTGCGTACAAACGATAAACCCACCTTTCCGAGATAGGTGATCCAAATAGCGAATCTACCGCGTTGAATATAATTAAAAGTTCATCACAATTCTTCGCGAGCCGTTTACATAACAATGTAACCCGTACGTGTATGTAGTAAGTGTGAATAGGACTTTCCAGTTGCACGCGGTCATCTATATCCTCAATCATCAAATACTTCAAGCATCATAAAAACAGAGATGTATACAAGATGTATATGGTGATGTTGCATGGTGTTTGCTTTAAGGGAACATGGATGAGTTCCGAGAAGGGAGATCCAAAGTCCTGCGAGCATCCATGTCAATTTCCCGTACCTAGCCCAGGCTTGCCAAACAATCGCAAGACACAGCCCTTGATTTAACCCGCGTCGCTCCCAAAACCTGGTGAACGTCTAATGACCAGCTTTGAAACTACGGGCACAAGTCACCAGCCGAGCTCCTCTTGCGATGCTTGGGCTAATTTAACATAGCACCAAACGCGAGAACGTCTTTGGCTCTGGGAAACCTGTCGTAAAATCTCCTGACTAAAGCCAAGCTCTTTCCACACAAAACTGAGGCTTGGCGGAGTATGAGGATCTGAAGCCAACGCAACGCTGTGACAGCAGATAAGGCAGAAGGCTATCGAGACGAAATCTCCATTACGTGACAGCGTGACTCTGGGTGACTGGTACCCTGGGCCCTGCTTCACCGAGACCCCGACTACCTGCTCTCCCTCAATCCCAATGTCGCAGACAAGTACTCCCCAAGCCGGTCCCTCTACTGGGACCCCCGTAGCATCCTATACACCCCAAATGCGAGTAACTAAGGAAACATATACAAATCCTTTGGTTGCCCAGGGTGATGATTGGACACGGTCTCTTGTGCAGTTGGCCAAAACAGCCGAGCTGAAGTAAACCTTTCTGCAGAGCAATGTTCCCATTTTTCTTAGCGCGTACACAGGAAACATGCACTCACTCTGCAGGTACACACGGCCCATATTCTGTCAGCTCATGCTTCTTTGGATGAAAAGGGGAAGGCTTTACAAGATGTGAAAGAACAAAAAAACAGGTGTGTTCCTTGGAATGAACACTGTTATGACAATGTGAAATATTCTCTGCAGACTGGAAAGCGAGAGGGCACGATTGCTTAATTGTTTGCGTGAGGTGAGGAAATAATTCCTCGGGTTCTAAATAGTTATGAATAACGTCCAGGTAAACGAAGATCGCGACAAGGTCAGTAGTCAGTTAGCGTTTAATGTTTGGCAGATGAATTTATCCTGAACAGGTTGATATGTTGGAAACAACAATCAATAAGGAGTGAGCCTTTGAGCCATTCGAGGTTCAATATTTTCAACGACGCATTTGCAGATGTGAAGAACTGCGTGGCAAGATCAAAACAATAACGGACGGAGAATATGCTGCTTCCAAACGCGAGGTCGACTCGCTCAGACAAGAGCTTGGGCAGGAACCACTACCAAGTCTTCAGAACATGCTTGATGAAAAGTCGGCCGCGTTGAGTTCAAATCTCCTGTCATCACGAGGGTGTGCGCTCATCTCTTTCATACCCAGTTACCTTAGAGGCCGTAGACTGAATCCGAACGGTGATAGTGCAAGCTCTACAACGAAAAAGCGATCAGCACCGACGCCCAAACCTGACGACGCACCGTCAGAAACACCCGCAAAACGGCCCAGAGGTAGACCACGGGGAAGTAAGAATAAAGGCAAAAGCACGTCAGGTCCTGACGAGCCTGCTTCTGCAACATGAAGATTGATCGAGATTGATCGATTCGTGGGATCTTGTACATGTAGTCTCTAAGTATTATACTCTGTAAATGACTCGGATACGCGCAAGCTGGATATGCGCGACATGTGCCACGCGGGATCAGATGTATCAGAATACGAAGCGCGCGGGTTGATACCGGCGCGGTGCACTTACAGTGAGCTTTCTCTCGTCGATGCAAGTGTCTGCGACACTCGATATAAGACATCCTCCTCTTTATCATTAACTGCTTGCTCTATTTGCGCCGGGTCTCGACTCTTGGACCTTACCACACATGCCAGATACCACCGACGTCGACGTGATCATACCGTCCATACCCTCCCTTTCAACCCCTCGCACAAGCATCCTTCGTTCAAAGTCGAACTCTGATGTCTCTTCTACATCATCAAACGAATCTAAAACATCCAGCATCACGTTTGCTCCCCTACCCTTAATAGAGGCACGAAAGCGGCGGAACGGCCGCCCCGTTGGACTTGCCAGTCGCGCAGAGATGCTGCGTAAGAATAGACTACAGTTTATGCAAGGCGAGGAATCAGACTCACCCCCCGAAGAGGAGGAAATTCCACTCCCGGATTTTGGGAAGTTGGTGAAGGGACTATGGAGAACCGTCTCTCGAAGCACGAAGGAGAGGAACGGGTGCGCCGCATCGCATCAGCTGAGCCCAGGGATTGTCATTCAAGGAGTGTCCGAGAATGATGAGGAGGGCGGGGAGGGTCGCGTATGGGAGGAAGAAATCAGCTGGACGCCACCTTCAACGACGCTTGTTGCGCGAGATTCAGAAAGCCACGTATCATGAGATGTTGTACGAGAAGCATCCTCGATATCGTCTTTATGGTTTCAAGTGTCGTTCTCGAGGGCATTTATACTTCATGGCGTTCTCTCGCATGAATTATACCCATGCTGCCTGTGATTTCTTGGCGGTGTCGTTCTAGAGTAGACTATAGCTAACTAATCCTGTTATAAAGCAGCTTGCCTGTACGCACTGTCGTCTCGCTGTCGTCCAATGTTCCATGTAACAACCGTATTATTGCAGCCCACTTTCTCTCTTACATAAGTTAACATTTGATTTTCAATGTTGATCAAAACTCATGTATTTGAGCTTTGGTGGTATGTCTGGTCATCGATTCGTCAGGTAAATTCTAGCCACTGCGGGTCTGCATTACACGATCCCGTCCTTTGAATTTGAACGTTTGAACTTCTACCGGCCGAAAGATCAAGCTCCCGGTAGCGTTCTAAGGGTTGCTTCGTACCGAGTCCCCAGATGACTCGGATCACGAGCCGCCCATTTATGTAAATTCATTATTCACCTTACAGGTCCCTGACCGTTCCGTCCGCTGCATAAGTAAAAATAAAGAGGCTCTTTAGCCGTTTTGAGCAGCTCCGGGCGCGGTTCACTTTACAATCACCCAGGTTCATTCCAAACCCCTATGTAGGGTGACCTTAATCAGTCACTCCCTCTCCAACGTGAGTAACTCAGAAAGATAGCTACAATCTATTCCTGTATTATGAAAAAAATTCTAAAATTGCATGTACATCGTTTCCGCGTCGTGCGAGCGGACACAAACCATTTCCTTCTTCGGGAAACGGTTTGTGTCACAGTTTGTCACAGCAATATGGCCGGCTATGCCCGGATTAGAACGGCCGCAACATAACCCTGTCGAAAGACCCTCCACGCGAGGGCTTGGTATGAGACTACACGCAGCCTCACGTTTACTACAATCGCAGTACTTAACTACGATGAGCATTTGAAATACATGAAGTTCAAGGACGAGGTTGCCGCAGCTACGGCGAGCTACCACCGGCATAGCTCGGGCATCTGGATCAAGGTACGTACTGATGTAGGTTAACGCACTGGGAGCTGATGGATTGCTTCAGCAGCTTTAAGGCTCAGCGCTCAGCTCATAGGAGTCTGGATCTCCCTCGTAGTACTTTGTCTCCCTCTTAATACCCCGTCACGACCCACTGCAGCTGCAATGGCTCCTTCTGCTCGTAGCATTCACCACCATGCCGCGCGCAGGCTCGCCCGGCATCTTGCCAGGCGCAGCTCGCTGCCAGGAAATGTCTCGCCTACCTCCGTTGTCCCGGCTTCCCAGATAGCCCCTAGAGACATAACCTTGCCTCCGACTGGAGCGTCTGCTTTGATTGGCACCGTCGTGATACTCTCGTTCTTCGTCTTTGGTATGTCGTCTTCCCTTTCCATGTCAATCGCTCGCAGTCTCGGCCTGACAATTTCAAAGGCCTCGTAGGATGGACAATATGGGTATACCGCAGCAAGAAGAAATCAGCAAACTTCCCTCCAGAGAAACACCACGGTCTTTTCGATGCCGTCTCTATAGATTCGAAAAGCCAGTTCTCCATATCCTCAGCCTCGCGGTCCTTTACCCTGAAAAGTCCCGAACATGCGGTGGTTCGAGAACGCTCTGCCGCCGAGCTCAAGATGAATCTTGGTTACTGGCCCAAAGTAGTCCATGCCGTTTCCAAGGCGAAACAGATCCCCACATCGGGTAAGCCTGGAATCACCGTCACTCCCGCGCCTCCCACCCTCCAAATCATCCCTCCCTCATCTTATGGCCCTGTTCCGGCTCCTGCACTGTCTCCTCGCACTGACGCGAGCAAATCGCCCCATGCCTCCGGCCTGCCATCTGCAAAACTTCCTCGTTTGGTCGTCGTCGAATCAACCTTCACTGTGACGCTTCATGATGAGCTTCAAATACGCGAGGGCGAAATTCTTCGACTTCTGGAGGAATATGAGGACGAGTGGTGTCTCGTCCAACGTGTTGGTTCGAATCTCTTAGAAAAGGGTGTTGTGCCGCGGTTCTGCGTTATTGACAAGCCAGACGTCACCCAGAAGCGAACAGGCGTCTCGCGCTTCCCGTTCGCTTCCAAAGTATAGCTCTCGATCCGGTCATACCTTTCATACCTCTTTTCGATCTTTTCGAACCTTCCACTCTTTTATTCTCTATTTATGACTGCTACTTGCGGTTGTTTATCTTTCTTAACTACCTACACTACCGGGTACACCCGGCCCCCTTGTCGATTTTCATTGGCGCGTCGCTCATTTTTAACCATACTTTCCTTTATTTTTATTTTCACTTTCATGCATGGGCGACTCCTATTCGGCTCGATGTCATCGCGCCAGTCGCCTACCTTTTCACCACGTCGCAGCAATCTGTTGTTTATGAAGTTCAATGTTTCACTCCCCGGCCATGTATTTCCTTATATTTGTTTGTTGAGAATTTGAAATCAATCGACGTATTGTATGATCGTTTCATGTTGGAAGGATTGCCAAGAAGTGACAAATGTATAATCCTACTTGGGATCTGTCGCCCACGCTGCCTTTTTACGGTACTTTGACTGGTCTCTTAGCCATTGTCGATATTGGTGCAAAGAACCGATCTTTTCGCCTGACACAATTATATATAGCAATGAGCCTGACATCCCAACGTAATGTTTCAAGCCTCACCGTAGAAATCTGGCACAGGATTGGTAGCGCTCTGAGCACGAGGATCCACGCGGTTGCGAACAATGTGTTTGTGAAAATCACGTTCACGCGATTCTATGAGAGGTAGCACCTGACGGTGAGTTAGTCGCCAGCCCGCGCCACCTATCGTCGGCCCCAAGAGGTATCCCAAACCTATGCGGATACATGAGAGTTAAGAAATGCATGCATGATGAACAGACGCACCGGCGCATGCCACGGTAGCAGCACCAAACACGTAAAGCGCGTCAACACCAAAAATTGGTTTTGTAGGATCACTCTCTAATGAACCAAAGTAGTTTGCACTGAGACCAAAAGCAAGTAATGTGCTAGGAAGTGTAGCCATCTAGCATGAAAACCAATGATGAACATTCCATGGCCTTGGCACGACACTGTCCAACACCAACCATTTCCCAGCGCCGTTTTGCACGTCGAACAGCGAGATACTCAGCCCATGACATTGTGGATTTGTTAGCTGCCGCATTTGTCTGGCATCTAATGGGAGTTTTGACGATGTGAGAACGAAGCCCACGCATTGCTGTCGGCCGCAAGCTATGCTTGCCAATAGGGTAGGACATGAGCAAAGTCACCGGGGTGGCGGGCGCCTAATGGCCTGCTCCTGCGTTTAACGCTATGCCGGTGGCTGAAGACGCATTCGCTCTTAGAGACCTACTACCTGCAGGAACGACCCAACTTTACTTTGAATCTGAGAGCGTTAGTTTCCCCAAACCACCAGACAACGAGAGCCATGATTGGGATGCACTTCGTCTATCCCTGAATGCTCACAAGCTGTGCTTCACAGGCGAGAGTTTATCTAGGTTTCAGACTTTAGACACTCTTGTCCGCAATAGGTTCTTGAGGGCGACATGGGAAATGTCAGACCGCAATGGTCTCCTCCTACATGCTCGCATATACCTCATCCCTTCCGACCTTCCTGGCCTTCGCAAACTACGTGATCAATGTAAAGCGTTGAAATCTCTTCAGAAGGCACTTATGTCTATCTTCACCTATGTAAATCGTTCAGAGAAGGCATGGTCCGATTACTCCGCATTTGTGGACCATTTTGAGCCATTTTTACTGCAACAACCCGTGAGTTTCTTCTTTGTCCAGATGTATTCCATTATGTGAGCTATGTTGCAGGATGCCAGGAGCCTATCCGAGATATACAGCGATCTGCCTTCTCCAACAATTGACCCATCTACTTTCCTGTCAGGCACCGACCCTAGGACTCGGAAAGCCTTCAAGTCCGCGCTCTATTGGAAGTCCCCCCCTGGGATGCGCCCTCTATATCCGTATCAAGTACGCACGGTCGCACGCATGTTGAAACAAGAATTAGATCCCGGCGTTGCACCAGATCCGCTCTATTTTCCCGTTGACGGGGTTAAAGGTTCTGGCAAGACATTTTATTTGCAACCTTCGACCATGGAACTATTACGTGAGCCTCCAATGCGTTCGCAGGTAAAAGGTGGAATCCTGTGTGAAGAGATGGGTACAGGTAAGACCTGTATTGTGCTCGGATTGATCATGGCGACTATACACCAGCTCTCATCGCCTGAGGAGGCGCTGTGGGATTTGGGTGAGCGACCCGTGTTGACGCCCCTTTCACTTCGACATTTTCCTTCGAAAACGTTTGTACGAGCTCGGCAAAAGGCTCGCGTTCGGGATGATCAGTCGGTCGGTCTTCCTTCTCTGGTCGAGATGTTGACACATTTCATCCGAGTCTCTCCTGAATTCATACCCACTAAAGATTATGACAAAATCAAACATCTTCATCATCTCTGGGAGCCGTTGAAGCATAATCAGCCCTTTTATAACGTCTTCGAGTGTATTCCTGAAACGGCGTCGCCACGACGGAAAGGAGTCATTCGGGGCCCTTGCAAGATCTACTTGACAGGTGCCACTCTTGTCGTTGTTCCACGAGCTATTTTGGGGCAATGGAATGGTGAAATCAACAAGCATTGTGAAGGTGGTACTCTTCGTGTACTTCTTCTTGACAATGGCCGAAAAGCTCCATTGATACCTTCCCCCCAAACCCTGGCTAGAGACTATGATGTGAGTTTACATGCTGATATTGTTGATAATCTATTTCTTTGGCTCATGGTCGGCCATCTAGATCGTTTTATTGACACATGAGAGTGCGTATTCGGACTAGTGTTATGTTGCAGAAGATATATGAATCCTTTGAGCAGGATTTTCCGCGGAAGAATCGCACTGTGATATTTCGTCACTGTACTCGTGGGAACAGTGCAACTGCTCGTTTGTTGAACAGTCCCGAGTGCCGGAATGTGTTTGTCAGGTCCAACAGAGAGTATCACCTCTCATTCAGGTCAGTATGCATCCATATTCGGTAATTTAATTGAAGTCAATTCTCTAGATCCGTTGGAAACGTCTGGTTGTGGACGAAGGACATCTATCTGCAACTACTAATAATCTATCGAGGCTATGCCAGAAATTGAACGTTGAACGTCGTTGGATTGTGTCTGGGACTCCGACCAGAAACCTGATGGGACTTTCGTTGGGTCAATCGAATTGTCCTAACGAGGTAAAGGTATTGTCGCAGGCTGACGAGGACGATATCAATAGTTCTACAGCTGAGGATGAACGGCTTCTCTACCCTTGTCGTGGCGTAGACTCTCCTCGCCCGTGGACACGAGTAGACGGTGACGATTTGAAAAAATTGGGCGACATGATATCTAAATTTATAGGTGTGCCTCAATTCGCCCATGAACCTAGTGTGTTCCAAAGCAAGGTTGCTGCCCCTCTCATGTGCTCGAAGGGACCTTCTTTTGGCGCTATCCGTGTGGTCAGTCAGGTCATGACTCAAGTGATGTTTCGACATCAGTGCGTAAAGTCCCCCTCAGAATTCCAACTCTAGTACTTACGTGGTGCCATCTAGGATTCAAGACATTGAGCGGGAGCTTCCCGAGAAGCTACCTCCTTTGAAGGAGAAAACAGTGGCACTAAAATTCCAACCTCTAGCTGCAAAGACGTACAATGTTCTTCAGGCTGGTATCGCTGTGAACGCCGTCGACTCGGAACGCAAAGATCAGGTCTGCTTTATAACAGCGGCCAATTGCGGGGTTGCTGACAATAAAACCAGGACTACCTTTTCCATCCAACCGTAAGTAGGCTTATTCTCTCTAGCGCCTTGCTGTATTAAGTTGTGGTAGGCTCGAGCAGCCCTGAGACAAACTCTCGAAAACTTGACTCAGTGAGTTTATTGAATCTGGCAGCCTCGAATACTGCTCATGGGCATCAGAGCTATGTTTTGGTATACTGACAAGGATATGTTTGACCTCCCCGCTGCCCTTGTCCGTTCTGAGGATGCACTGAAGAGGGCTCTTGAGAAGAATCTACCGGAATCTGACATCAAGCTCGTCGAGAAATCCATTGAAGTACAGTACGTCCCTTTCGAATGGTTTCGTTTAAGTTGCCTGATTTGAGAATAGACGTGAGGCCCTAGCTGATAGGCTCTGGGGGAAAGTAATGTATCTGGAGGAAAACCCTTTCATCGTTCGCGGTCTTTCTTCGGCTTTGCAAGGTGCCTGGCTCAAGATAGACAAGCAACTATTGGACAGGCAAGATGCCATACTGGACCCTGATAGATTGTGCAAGCTACAAGCCGTTCTTCTACGGTCCCCTTTCATTTCCGAATCTCGCCTCATCGAACACGGTTTGGGGGTGGCTGCAGAAGAAGAAAGGCTCGCGTCGTTATATGAACAGTCCATGCGACGTAGCAAGCGAAAGGCAAAACAGAACAAAGGCGTGGCGGGAGTTTCCAAAGTCAAAAGGTTCAACGCCGCAGAAGGGAGCAAGGAAAAGCAAGATGAACTCGCTCGAGAGTTGAGCGCGGCTATTGGACGACAAGCAACGGGGGAGATCATTGCTCCACCACCACTCCTTCTCCATTTGCCCCCAAAAACAATTGGAACGATGCCGTTGATCACAGTCGGTAAATCAGCATCTTCAAAGATCAATTATATTCTTCAGAAAGCATGTTAGATTTAAACTCTTCCTAGCTTCCGCGTTAACAATTCTGTCAGGTCTTGAAACATGCTGCCAACCATAAATTTTTAATATTTTCGGCATACCCTTTATCTTTGGCTCACATTGAAGAGGCCCTCCGAATTGCAAAAGTGCCATGTCTCAAGTACACATCAGGCATCGAACCAACTCATAGAGAACAAGGAGGGTTGACGTTCGAGACAAGTGACAGGTATCGTGTTCTCTTGATAGAACTCAAGCTTGGAGCTCGCGGACTGTAAGCACACCCAGATGGGAACCCACGCGAAGCTATGACTGATCTCGTGAATGCAGTAATCTCCTCGCGGCATCTCGTATAATCTTCTGTGAACCGGTGTGGCATGGGGATACCGAGTTGCAAGCAATCAAGGTGAGGTCGGCGTTGTCTTGTCGAACCTTCTACATGCAACCCACTATGTCTGACAGCGAGCCCTTCGTATCGGTCAAAAACGTAGTATCAAGGTAAGCCGAAAGTCCTATTGTTTGACGAGGCTCAGATATTTCTTATAGGTAATCACGTTGGTCATGCGAGGAACATCCGAGGAGGCTATGGTGACAAGGCGGCAACTATTACGACGCAAGAGACAGCAGGGGTCGGCTATGGAAGAGGATGAAAGTCTCAGTAAATTTCTTCAGAACCCAACTTTCATACCAGCCGAAAATATCGAGTCGCCAGATATACCGAGCTTCGACATCCCCCTTGTTACTAGATATGCTCCTGGAGCCGATGAAGCTACGGTAAGAAGAATTGGTGAGACGCTGGTAGATGTAGCTGAAAGTGAACTCCCTCGACCTGGGTTACCCAGTGAGGTTGATTCAGACCGTCCCCCTAAGAGGAGGAAAGTTCATTTTGGCTGAGTGTGTACTATATTGTAACGCACAATTCGATCGTATTATTTGGAGGCAGTACAAAAGTTAAGAGTCTAGTACTTGGAAGAGGAATGTGTCAAGCGAGACAAGGACGCAATACAAAATGTACTTATGTCGCATATTAAGAAGGCATGAGGTTGTTGGAAAGTGTCAACCGTGGTGCAAGTACTAACAATATCGTTGGATCAGATGGCTGCCATGGGCGCCTGACGGGGGTTAGGCCTGGGCTGACCGATGGTCGCTATACGCTAGCACTTCGCCTTCTGCCCACCACCCCAGTCTTTGCCAACGGTTGTATACGTAGAGCCTCCCGTCCTACCGACTTTTACTGTTGTTTGCAGCTACTTCACGTTCTTTACTCCAACACTGACAACCCACATTCTTTCACGAACTATGACACTTCACAGGCGGTCGACCAACGAGCGGGTCCTCGCTCGTCACCACTTGAAACGTTCACCTGTCATTGCAGGTATCTCCCCGGGGTCTCCAGTCGCGGCAGGCTCAAATGCGGACAGTGACTCACTCTCACTCCCCCCCGCAGCTGCCAATACCGTCGCTGCTAATACCGTCGCTCCCAATATCGCCGCTTCCGTCTCTGCAGCCTCTGCCGCAATCGCAAACTTGGTTACTGTATTTCCACCCATCGGAACTGGCAAGCTTTCTCCTCCAGCGTCTTCAGCGAGTGTAAATTCAGTGGGCACGCCCAACGCCTCCTCCTCTGCCGTCAGCACCGTCAACTCATCTCCTACCGCCTCTCTTCCTGCGTCTCCTGCTGCCTCTTCCTCCCCCACTCCCAGTTCCCCTACCACGACTCTGCCATCCCCCACTCCGTCACTCACGGCTGACAATCGTGGCGTTTCCACGACGCCATCCAGCACCTCTGCCTCGGCAAACACTGCTCCTGCAAGTTCTTCTTTCAAGAACTCAGGTGGTGTTCCGTCGGGAGCCATCGTGGCCATCGTTACTGTAATTGTTCTTCTCGTCCTGGGTTTAGTCGCATTCCTCGTGCGCAAGAAATATCAGCGTCGCAGGGCTATTAAACGCAACACGTGGGGTGCAGGACTTGTTCCTGCTTTGGAAAACAAACGAGACACTGTATATGCTGGCCAGTCAAGTGATGGGTTCTCTCATCGTTTCGGAAACGCCCCCAAGGTGCCTGAGATGTCGCAGGCGTCCCTTCAGAGTCCTTCCGCCCTCTCACAACCCCCGTTGTCTTATGACCCGGGTGCTCCACCCCCAGCGTCGCCTTTCGCGGCTCCGTCACTTCGCGCCCCAAGTCATACATCGATTTCGCCGAACGGATCGACGAGTGTTTCCACTGCAACAGAAGTTGCAATTGTCGCTCGTACGTTTATACCCAGCCTTCCGGACGAACTGCATATTTCCAATGGCGAACAAATTTATGTATTGAATGCCTATGACGATGGCTGGGCTCTCTGTGCGAACCTCCATGACGACCAAGGAGTCGTTCCGCTCGAATGTCTTGAGAGATCCACCAGCGCCCCGGTTGAGATGCAGCTGCAGCCCCATAGCGAGTTTGGAGGGTTTGATTCAAGCAGGACATCGAGGAGAATGTCGAGCTTGGTGTCCAACGCGGCAGGAACATACTGAACTTAGGTTAGTAGACGATTGAGATTGTTTGTTCTTTTTCGGCTAAGCTATGCCTCGTACAGCACCCCTTTAAATGTATACCCCCCCAACTTCCCTGAGAAACCCCAGATCGATCTGTTCCATATACTCCATCGCCAAGCTGGCTTGATTCCGTCACTAGGAACGAGGAATTTTCCCTTGAATTTTGTTTCTCAGTTGCTATCTTTTCTTCATTTTGAAAAACCTTGACCAAAGGACATACACCCACAAATCATGTAGCACCACTTTTTTATATCAACTTATTCATGTGGCTTGCTTCTATCAAGTGTTGTATACGTGTTACTATAATTGTAGCGCGTCTGGTCACACTTGCCAGAATATTCTCGGCAGGTAGGGAATGTTTGTTCAAGCCAAACATGTTCACGTAAAAATCTGTTTTGCTTAGAGGAACTACCACGTGAAAGTTTAATACTGCCATGGCTCTCCCTTCGTCGACTGCGAACTGGCATTGGAAGACCAAGCATGTCTTGCCTTGGGCTCGTCAGTGGTTTGAACAGGAGTTGACTACGCTCACAGTCAAAGGCGAGGGAGAGGAAGTCGTCAGAATTGAACAAGTCACCGAGGTTGACGGAGACGTCGAGCTTGGACAGAGAAAGTCAAAGTACGCTGCCAATATGTTTTACTGTGTGATTGAAGCTGATAAAGCTGACAGGTTAATCACGATTTACGACTGTCGAGTCGAGCTCAAATGGTCTGGCACGGCATTGGATGGGACGAGTGTATCCGGAACGCTGAGTATTCCTGAAGTTTCGCATGAAAATACTGTGGACGGTTTATCCGACTATACCGTGTGTAGATAAACGCTGTGTATTGCGCACACAAAAACTCACGCGTTTTCTAAAGTTCAACTGGACATTAAGCACTTCCTCGTCCGGGCCTGTTGACGCGCTCTACAAGCTCGCTAAGACACGTCTACCGGCCGCTCTGGAGACAAAACTTGCAGAGTTCCCGAGCGCACTTATCGAAACTCATGGAAAGGATCTTACTGTTTCTGGCGAACCTAGCCGATCTACTACGCCACAGGTGGCGAGTCCGGCTGGTACCGCAAGCGCTACATCTCCCGCAGATGCAAACGCACCCAAAGAAAAGGTAACACCAAAGGCGAAAGCGATCAACACGGAGACGGTTGTAGTAGAGGCGTCGTTTCAGGCATCGGCGGATGACTTGTTTGGAATCTTGACAGATGAAAAACGTATCCCGCATTGGTCGAGAGCGCCAGCACAGGTAGGCGATCTAGCGGATGCGCATGTGCACCCCTACTGAAGCAGAGGGCAGTCGAGGGCGGAAGTAGGCACGGACTACTCACTGTTCGGAGGTGGCGTTAAGGGGTCATACACGTCTCTTACACCTGGGAAGAAGATCGTGCAAACCTGGGTGCTCAATAGCCCTACCTGGCCGTCAGGTGGCATGGTTTGCTCATGGATGGTATGCGTTTTTTTTACTGAATGGCTCTAATTCTGCAGGACACATTGGAACGTTGACCACGACCCTCGACCAATCCTCGGACTCGACGAAACTAGTGCTCGCGCTTGCAGGAGTCCCCAAGGGTCTAGAAGACGAAACACGCCGGAATCTAGAAGGGTATTAGTTGAGTGCATTAATTGACAGTAAGGGCATCTCGCTGACCATCTTGTATATCCATAGTATGGGCGGTCTAAAATCTATTGGGTACGTGCAACTCGTCCCCACGCTGCGTGTATCGCCGTCCTCTTCAGCATCGCACTCACTTCGCTCCTCTCGCACCGCAAAACCTATTGATGAAATTCGTTCAACGTCAACGCGCGTATTTACTGTTCTTATTGCACTTCTGGTGGTTGGGGCTGCTATCGGTGTGCCATGGATGACGTCACACAGATTGGGGTCGGTTCTCTAAGTAGTAAAGCAGAAATATAATAAACCTGGGTGATGTCAGATAAACGTCATAGAACGGGGATATAGAGCACGAGCGGTGTCTCTGAACACTCTCATTTTTGAACCAGTATGTCTCCTATTGCACGAGCTTTCATGCGGTCTCCTTCAGCACTACATACTCACTTCCGCACTTCTCCTCTACGTACTTTCAAGTTATTCTCATTTTATTCTGCCCCTCACCGCGCAAGATATCCTTTACTCGTCACTCGCTCAGTCGCTTCTAGTGTTTCTAACAAACCTGGCTCCCAAACATTCCCTCATGCCGCACAGAATATCAGAGAGGAAACTGGAAACTCTGCAAAAGATTTGGCAAAAACGATCGCAGGCAACATCAGCTTCACAGAAACCGTGGTGCCTAAGAACGACAGTTTCGTAAGCCGTTGACCTTCCCAGAAAACGGTTACGCCTTGAGCTTGTCTTTTCAAGCTTGGAATCACCAGCATTATAGCGTCGACCGTCCCCAAGCATATACTCGTCATGGGCCTCGCAGGTTTTTATCTCCTCACTTACCCCGTCTTACCTTACACAATAATTTGAATTGCAGGCGCGTTACCATACCTAGGTACATCACTTACCACTGTTTATCTCGCTCGTGAAGCAAGTCTCGCGGCTTCTGGCGCCCTGATGAACGTTGATCCCACCGTCGCCCTCGCTGTCCTCCAGAATTGCCTGAATATCCAAGTGACTTATGGAGCGATCTTGATCAGCTTCTCAGGTTCGTCTTGCTGTAGTTCCCGGTGCCAGTCATTCTGACGAGACACAGCCGCGCTGCACTGGGGTTTTGAGTTCGCTGCGTACAATGGCACTAAAGGATATCCTCGCTTGCTTCTCGGCGTTGTCCCGGTGGTATATGCCTGGTCAACGCTGGCCCTCGATCCCGTAATGGCCCTCGTCGCACAGTGGGTGGGATATACAGGCCTGTGGTTCGTTGATATGAAGGCGACCTCCGCCGGATGGAGTATGCATCTATTATTTGGATGTTTGCTGCCATGATGCTAATTTCTGGTCAGCTCCAAAGTGGTACTCACAGTATAGATTCTACCTTTCAGTCCTCGTGGGCACATGGTCAGTTCAATACCCACCGCTTTGTCTCAACGGCACATCCGATAATGATTTCTTCTTGTAGCATCATCGGGACCTTGGGTGCTACATCTTATCTCGGTCCCACACCTGGCCACGACTTGACGCACCGTTCCTTGGAGGAGCTCCGCGCAAAGCGTAGGGTATCGCATGGCGATTTTGCCGAAGAGGTCCCTGGGCCTGTGGCTGCCCTCCCTACTGGCGACCTGGGCGACGCATATGTCAAGATTGAAACAAAAGATGAGGGCGAGGGCAAGGACTAAAGTGGGCTTGGAAACCAGTAAGAAGCGTGCTGATTCAGAAGTCCGAGTTGACCAAATTTGACCGCGTTAATTCGCCTAATTACCTGCATGAATACTGTATTACCTGCCTGTATAACACCATATGTCGCCACAAAGTTTGCTTCCAAACGTTTGGCCGTCTGTTCCTTTCGAAAGAGTAACAAGCTCCGCTTCCATTGTCCGCTACCGGAGTTCAACCTTTGGTATTGAACCGCGCTGATGAGAGAAATCCCGAGCAGTTATCACTTGGAAACCACCTATTCTTTGATTTGACCATTTGCTGACTCTTTGTTGGATTTGTCACCATCCAACTGCAACCGACAACCTGTCGGTCCTGTCTTTTCGAGCCTGAGGGATTACTACTCGTACAACGCAATCGTGACGGCTTGGACCGGCCTAAACCTGTAAACGTACCGTTCGAAGGGGATGGGTCAGAAAAAATCCGATGGCGGATGGTAGGTTAATCAGACCTGGCATGCAGCCGCCACCGCGGGCGCCCGGGCCTGGGATTTCTGCAGGCATATCAGAGCTACACCAAGATTTCCTGACATATAAACTCGTATAGACGACATGGGGCAATCATCAGCAAAGAAGCAAACCTTGCATCCAGCTGCGCACGTTTATGTTTATGACGTCGTAGTGCTAGCTGAATCACTTTATTTATACGTGTCCTCTTCCGTGTAGACCGTGGATATATACACGCTACAACCTCTCTGCCGTCGGGCAGCCGTGGCCTTTTCGCCGCTGACCTGCCAAATAAGCTTTGGGGACCCTACCAAGAAATTCGGAGACATCTCTGGCTGCTGAAACCCCGCAATGTCACGTAAAACGGAACATCGTATATCTTTGAATATTAGGCTCCGATGATGACAGCCTGGTAAGTACTTTGAACCTCGTGAGATGGTTCTCCATGGATAACGCTCTATGGCAGACATCGATTCCTTAATCTGTGGCCCGTGGGGAAAAAGACATCATCAAGTCCGATCTGATTTACTGTAGCATGAATTTCTCTGAGAGTTCTCTGACACGGGTTGATGCAGCGTGTC
Organism: Ramaria rubella; assembly: GCA_015039355.1. Lineage (NCBI taxonomy): Eukaryota > Fungi > Basidiomycota > Agaricomycetes > Gomphales > Gomphaceae > Ramaria > Ramaria rubella. The sequence continues at coordinate 96,203 of MU134418.1, read as the reverse complement.
TCATCTCTTCACTCGGTCCCCACGTGACACTGTTCTGTCGTTCTCGAATTTATATTTGGTTCCCCGACGGCCAACTTCATACGGATCTTATCTTTTGTAAACAGTACTTTGGACACCGGTATGAGTATACAGTCATTTAGCGATTAAATAAATATTTGCGAACGAAGGTGATCCTCGAGGCCCCAGTGGGGGGGATTGAGGACCATGTCCTGTAAGCTTGAAGGGTCTGCTCGGCACAAAACTCTCGGAAAGCTCTCGAGCATACATATATACTGCTAATTGCGGTGCATCTCCGGACAGCGCTTCATCAAGCGCACGCCGGTTAGATAGAGACGATTGCTTCCGCCTAACCTCGAGCATTCTGAAGGCTTAACAAGTAGCGTTGAAGTTTTGTCGGCCTCTCGAATGCACCCCCGCAAGCTTCAAAGTTGAACGGCCATGTTCTTCGAACTTGCCTGCCCGGAGACGGTGTCTGATTTACTAGTATTTCAAGTTCTCGTCGTATTGACAGTAGTTTTGTTTCTGTTGCTGGTACGCCGGGGTCAGACTCGGTTTCCACCTGGGCCTAGAGGCTGGCCTCTTCTCGGTATGGCTCTTAGCCATCCCAAATCTGAATATTGGAAGACGTATGCCCGCTGGGGTCGGGAATTTGGTATGTGCTAGACTCTACGTCTCTCCAGATGTTCCCTTCAAGCGAACTAACCGAGAACACACCAGGAAGTAAGGGAATTATCTCGTTCCACATCCTTGGCCGCAGAATAGTAGTCATAAATTCTCGGGCCATGGCTGAAGAACTTCTGGACCACCGCGGGGCAATCTACTCGGACAGGTAAAAAAAAATATGTGGCGCGCAAGGGGGAATTGATGCTCACCTATAGGATGCTCAAGACCATTCCCCACTATGTCTGGGCTTCTAATGAAACGCGAGAAGAGCATCTTTATCATGTGGGTAGCCCCTCCCTCCCAAATTTCCCCATTACCCCAATACATTCTATGACAAGATGTGATAGGAAGCTCACATCTTGAATAGGTCCTATACGGAACGTCTGAAATCGTATCGCAAACTAATGCATAACAATTTTAACGCACGGGCATCCCAGAAATTATGGCCTTTACAAGAGCACGAAGCACGTGTCTTCCTCCGTTCACTCTTGCAAAGCCCACACAATTTGACAGAGCACATCAGGAGGCGAGTTTCTTTTTCGTCATATACTCGATTACCCGAACCTTTCGGCCAGGTATGCGGGTGCGGTCATTCTGAAGGTCGCCTATGGATACGAAGTCAAGTCCGAACATGATTATTTTCTTGAACTCGCTCAGGCGACAATGAAGATAGGATCTGCTGCATCTGCTCCTGGGAAGTGGTTGGTAGACTCTTGGCCAGTGTGTTCGTCGAAAAAACACCTCAAGCTTCAGTAATTGAACTGACTAGTATATATCTAGTGCGATTCTTGCCAAGTTGGTTTCCTGGTGCTAGCTTCAAACGTAAGGCTGCCCAGTGGGCACATCAGATGTATATACAATCTTTGGAGCCTCATGAGTATGTGAAGCGTGAGTTGGTAAGCTGGTGAGCCCCGCCTACAGAGATCACTTTAACGATGCTGTTTTATACAGGCTTCTGGAAAAGCCAACCCTTCGTTCACGTCGCAATACTTGTGCCCGGAAGACGGCCCTCCTGCGACTGCCGAGCTTGAAGATCTAGTCCTTTGGACTGCCGGTGCATTATATTCAGGGGGATCCGACACTGTACGTCAGAAGATAAACACCAAGTTTCTTGTTAAAAATAAACCCCTTCATAATAATCGTATAACAGACTGTTTCGGCTGTCCGAACCTTCTTTTTCGCAATGATGCTTCACCCTGAGGTTCAACGACTAGCTCAGGCGGAAATTGACGCGGTTGTCGGTTCTCACCGTCTCCCAAAGCTCTCCGATCGCAAATACCTCCCATATATCGAGGCTCTCATCAAAGAAGTACTTCGTTGGGGAACCGTTAGTCCGATGGCACTGCCCCACTCTGCGGCCGTTGATGACGAAATCTTTGGATATAAAATACCCGAAGGCTGCGTCGTGATACCAAATATTTGGGCCATGTTGCACGATGAAATAGTCTATCCTGATCCTTTCAGATTTGACCCAACCAGGTTCCTTGGTCCACAACAGCAGCCAGATCCCAGGGAAATAGCCTTTGGACGTGGAAGGCGGGTGTGTCCGGGACAGCACATTGCGGAAGCTTCCGTGTTCATCCAAGTGGCTTCAGTGCTTGCGATATTTGATATTCGAAGAGAAGTCAATGATGTTGCGCAAGAATTGGAACATTCGGTGGAGTTCACCACAGGGATCGTGAGGTAAAATATGTTTTGGGCTTCATTCGTTTGTAACTAAATTTGGCATGACGTCTTCAGCCATGTCAAGCCTTTCAAGTGTCAGGTAATTCCACGTCGGAAAGGGGTGGGAGCCTTACTCGAGCAAGCTATGGAGTATGATTCATGAAGCCTTGCGCGCGTTACAAATTATCTTGATGCAGTTGAACCTTCCACACCCATATGCCATAATGGTCTTGATTGTCCCCCGTTGATTCCGCGATGATGAGGAAATGGTGGATTGTTGATATACTTGTGCAGATATCTTTCCGAAACAAGCAATCTGACAGATGTCGCTTCCAAGAGAGTCTGGGAGTTCATTATGCACTGAGTTGCCGGCACAGGGTCGGCAACGCAAGGCACGTCGGCCGACTGCCTCCGTCCGTTGCTGTGGTGAAGCAGACATGTGGAAAATCAATCTGAGCTTAACCCACGTGGCACACGTGGTTATGCCTACTGTCGATTGCTCCCCCGAAGCACTGTCTTCTCACCTTCTCATTTACTACAAGCTTCAAGTCCTGCCTGTGATTACCCCAGTCGAGCTCACCCGTGTAAGTATGTTACCGACGACTAAGCCATCAGCAGTGGTGGATCTCTGAAGCACACTTGCTCATCCTCCAAAAAGCAGTGAGTAAAGGTAGTGTCAATGTTGACTCCGAGTCGCCCGAAGACGGTAACACCCCTCAATTTTGCGTGTCTGTCCCAGTAGACGAGAATGGCATAGCGCCGTGCCGAGCTGAGCTCCCGGAGCTGTACGACATCGGTCGTCACTGGGTCGTCCAAGGCAACGAAAGATGGGTCTTGACTCCCCGCATCGAAAAATCCATACGAAGCTGAACCGTTAAAACAAAGGGAAATAACGCGTTTACCGTGATGCCCGAAGTCGCATACTCCAGAACTCCATGAAACAGGACGCTGCTTCACTACATTACCGTGTCACCATCAATTGGCCTTCTGTAAGGCCTTCCTAGAAATGAGTTGTTTGCTCAAGGTCTCCAGGCCCAGGGTTCGTACAGATTAACCACGAACCAGCCAACGATCAAATTCAATGAACAGTCATAGTCAATGTCATCGATTGTTTCCGGAACAATCACCTAAACCTTCATGTTAGGATACCATGCCAGGGATAATGGACGTCGAACGATGCAACGAAAATTAATTATACGGCAGGCGATCGTGCAACCTTCTTTGAAAGCTTGTGGGCATCGTCCTCTGGAATATCCTACTTTGGCAAGGAAGGCTCGATCCGTTTCGAACCACGTGGTAAGTACAATGCACGACTTACGAGGTTACATTCCGGCATCTATTTCTGTGGTTTGCTTACACTCAAGATAGCCTGCCCGGACTTCTAAGCGACACAGTTCGCCGTCCGAGCTGTATCGTCAGGTTCGGACAGCGTAGTTGCTAACGCCCAAGGCTTATTTTCGCACAAATACAGTGCAAGTCTCGGTAATTCAGAATATGAGATCACTCACACAGGAAATTCCGCCGTAGAAGCACGGGGGACGAGACAAAGCAGGATAATCGTATAGAGTATGCAGAGCATTTCGGGGCCCTCTTCAAATTTTATCCTTGAGTACACGACATTCCCGATGATTGGCGTCTTCTTCCACAATTTCTTCATGGCTCCCATCGATGTTCCGAGCCACCATAGGTGAAACAAAAATTCACTTCAACCGGTTTGTTTCAAGTCCAAGCGGAACATCGCGATTGGAAGCAGTCCAAATGATCATGTGGGAAATGCAGCAGCAGGGAATGTGAGGGAAGGGGAGCAACGTGGAACAGCGTCGAACAAGCTACTCGCGTAGACCGGCAGCTGAAAGCACCGCCAAAGGCCTTGGATCACAAACGCCGCGCAATTTCTTCGGACCAGCATAATGGAGTCAAAAACGCGGAGGAGCCTTTCCGGGCTTGATAAACATTTAGGCTATGTAATTTTGATTAGGTTGCGTCTGTGAGCGCTATTCTGGCAGCCGATGGCCATGAATAAAGTCCCTGCGACCGGCGGAGAAAAGGGAGGAAAATAGGATGAAGACCTGAATCAGAGAATTCGCAAAGCGATATTGGTAAGAAAAATGCTGCGGATGATCCTTTGGCCATTGGCGTATGGCGCACACGGGAAACTCTATACGACTTACCAATGTGGATGTTTTTCCTTAAACGTAGGGATTGTGCTGAGATATGCAAATCTGGGCAAATTCTGGCATGTATATCGTGTGGGCTAAACGCCGAAAAAAAAGGAGTAGACGTGAGAAAAGAGATTCTATCATCGAAGATGTTAGTCATGTGATGACAAGAGCGTACGAACGTCCAAACATGGTGGTGAGAAAGAGCAGACGACTGAGGATCTGGCGAAGTGATCTCGTGTTCCTTTCTCGGCGAGGGACAGAAACTCAAACTGTGAAGACGCCGGCCATGTGTCGTGATAAGCGCAGTTTAGAGGTGGTTGCACAGGAAATAAGCAGTTCGGGATTTTCGACGGAACCGAAGGCTTCTTTGTAGGAGCCAATAAAGAGATCTGCACAAGGAGCATGGACATGGAGCGGAAGCGGCCGAGGTCGCGTGTTGCCTGTACTTGGACTTCGGATTCGGCCGGGGAATTGGTTGAGAGGGTGGAGAGGGTGGTTGTCCGTGAGACAAAAGGCCTCGAAAGGCAACTGGGAGAAAGTTACAGTATCGCGGAAAGAGGCCAGGGCACACGTGTGGGGCAGTGGGAAATCCGAAATGCTACGGTTTCACGGACGAGTTTGGAATGTTGGAGAGAAGCCTCCGAGGTAAGAGCGAACGAATGGCGGGATCCGGGCATAGAAACGAAGAAGTTGGAGCAAGAGCCAGAGCTGAAGAGCTAGACATACGCGGCTGCGTGTTGCAGAACGACAGAAAAAACAAGAGCACGGGGAGCACGGGGAGTGGGAGGGGTCACAGAGATGTCGAGACATGGTAACACAGAGCGTGCAGCCCTAGCGCAGCGGCCTGGTAGCGAAGGGAAGCACTCACCGGAGGCCACGGTGAGAAGATACTGACGGAAGGGAACCACTCGAGTTACTCGCGGACAGGCGCCCACATGCGGCACGTGACAGCCTCTCTCGAATGTCCCCATTCGCTTCACCAAAACACGTCCTCCTACAAAAACCCGCTTCTCCTTGCCCTTAACTGCATCGCTTCCAGACTATAAAGCCCTCTTCTCGTGCCCACGACGCGCTCGTTTTCATCTCTTCTGGAAGCCGACGCGACAAGACACCATCCAGTGCTTGCAGGTACACGGACCACGTGCACAGGTTGGTGCGTGTTTGGCCACTTTCGCTCTGCTGCATTTGACACCATGTTCTCCAGCCTACTCGATGTCTCGACGCTCTCACCTCAACCCCCACCACGACAGCCGTGACAGGGAGCGCCTCCTCGAGCTCTCAGAGGTTGTCCACGAAGATTCGGGAGAGGATGGCCTCGGGGAAGAAGAGGACGTCAACGAGCCAGAGTCCTCGTCTGACCAGCAGTCGCGCAGGGCGGATGAGGTAGAAGGCGACATGGGTTCGAGCGGCCAATTGAGTTTTGATCCCTCCGCGCTCGAGCATCAGATTGCTCAGTTGCTCAGCCAAAACGCTTCTTCCGCCTCCTCCGCCCTTATACAGGCCGCCGCTCAGCAGCTCCAGGCCTCCAACCTCGTGGATGGCCTCAATGGACTGGCGGTCGTGTTGCAGGCCGCCCAACAGGCGCATGCTCAGAGTGCCCCGCCGCCCGCCGCCTCCTCGTCTACCCGAGGTGTGCCCTCGTTCAATACTCTCACCGCTGACAACGATTCCCCCGAGGTCGAAAGCCCAATGCAACGGACCCAAGAAGAAGAAAAGGAGGATGAGCTGGACGAGCGCATGATGGTCTCACACAGGCACGATACGCCTCTCGCGGGTCCTACATCGTTCAATGACTTTTCCGATATTTTGTCACATCTCTCATCTCAGTTGGACCAGCCTACCGCATCAGGATCTTCTTCGGCACACCCCCACCATCCCCACGATCAAACTCAGTCCATTGCGTCTACTTCACGGGTTATCCCTCTTTCCGGATTCGATCAGCAAGCGGAGGAAGAGCCACCAGGACCGAAGCTGCATATATGTGACGTATGCCAGAAGCCATTCACGCGGAAAAGTGATTTGCGGAGGCACAAAAGGATTCACACCGGTGAAAAGCCATACGAATGCCCGCATCCGGGGTGTGGCAAGGCATTTATCCAGGTGTGTCCTGTACACACTTTTTGCGTGTTTCCTCACCTGAGCCAAATAGCGATCGGCCTTAAATGTGCATTCTCGCGTACATACGGGCGAGCGCCCACACGGCTGCGAGTATCCCGGCTGCGGAAAATCATTCGGCGATTCGAGTAGTCTGGCGCGACACCGACGGACGCATACGGGTAGACGGCCGTACAAGTGCCTTGACCCAGACTGTGACAAGACGTTCACACGGCGGACGACGCTGAATTCTCACATGCGTGCCCATGACCCAAATTGGCAACCCGATCCCGAGACGTACGCCACTTGCCTTCTTAACTTTTCGTGATTTCTTGACTGGGACGCTGGCATATCAGTTATGGCAAACGTAAGCGGCGAAGGCTGGACGACGATTCTGACGACGATGGAGGCGAGATTTCACCCGTGTCACACCAGGCTTCGGCTTCATTCATACACCATCCCCTATCGGGACCGTCCACTTCGGGGCATGCAGCTGTATTAGGGAACTACGGGACGGAAGACCCACTGGAAACCCGAGTCGCGAACATTAGCATGGAAATTGCAGCTGCTATTGCACAGGCGCAGGCAGAGGGCCGGGAACGGCCACAGTCGGACGACGGGGTGGAAAGTGAAGAGCTAGACGAAACAGGGGCGGGTCGCAGACGGAGAGGCCGACGGCCGAGTCGAGAGGAAGGCGGAGAGGAAGACGCCGAGGGAGAGGTAGACGAGAACATCGAAGAGGAGGGGGAGGAAGACGACGACGAGTTCCCCGAGCCATTGCGGTCGCGGAAAGGAAAAGAACGAGCAGCAGGGTCGAAGAGAAAGCGACACTGACACTGGCAGTGACCGTACTCTGTATGCAACGATGGCTGGTGGATTATAAATTCTGGACACTGTAGAGGTTTACCTTCCGGTGCAGTCCGTGCGTGTGACGACGCGTGTGACTCGTGACAGACAATCACGTGTCTGTGACGCTCCGAAAGAGGCCGAAAGACGTCCCTTAAGGCCTCCCTTCATAAAGGAGCGTCGCTGTTCTCTCACCATTATACGTGTACCATGTCTTCGGAGGAGCAGCCCAACACCGATCTTATAACCCTCACTCGGTATATTTTCTCTTTTCCTTCCTTCTCTCCACTCTCACATTCTCCAAGCCAGGTCCTGGCCGAGCAATTTCGTCTCGGCCCCGCAGTTGCAGGCGATCTCACACTTCTTCTCAACGCCATCCAGGTCACCTCCAAGTTCATTGCAACAAATGTCCGGAAGGCTCGCTTGATAAACCTGCACGTCTGTCCAGCCATGCCAACTGTTCAGCCTCCTAATCCTGTACCGTAGGGTTGGCTTGGCGGGCGAGACAAATGCCACAGGCGATGAGCAGAAAAAGCTCGATGTGCTCTCCAACGACATCATGGTAAACGCTCTCCGTGCATCCGGAAAGACGGCCGTGCTCGTCTCGGAGGAGTTGGAAGAGGCCGTTATAATCGAGGATAGATTGAAGGGCAAATATTGCGTCGTTTTCGATCCGTTGGACGGAAGCAGCAATATCGACGCCGGTGTTAACATTGGTACCATCTTCGGAATATACAGAGTGGTGCGTATCAGTATTTTTCGCGAGGCGTTGGAAAACATTTACTTCTTTTCGTGCAGCAAGATGGGTCGACAGGGACAGTAGCTGATGTGCTTAGACCGGGAACTGATATGGTGGCAGCGGGATATACGATGTGTGTATCACGTGTCTTATAACTGGTGCGCTCTAACTTTGCACAGGTACGGTTCTTCTGCCAATCTTGTTCTCACTACTGGTCGAGGAGTAAACGGATATACACTGGATAACGCCCTTGGAGAATTCATTCTTACTCACCCAGATGTTTGCACCATCTTATTAGTACAAGGCACTGTCTTACTAATGACCTGCAGATCAAGATCCCCCCGCGTGGAAAAATATATTCGTTCAACGAGGGCAACAGTGTCTACTTCCACCAGCCTGTTCTCCGGTACCTTGAGTCTATCAAATTTCCTGCAGGAGGCAAGTCCCCGTATTCGGCGCGTTATATCGGCAGTATGGTTGCCGACGTACATAGGACACTTTTATACGGAGGCATTTTTGGGTATCCTGACGATAAGAAGAGTAAAAAGGGAAAGCTTAGGCTTCTGTACGAGGCGTTCCCTATGGCATTTTTGACAGAGCAGGTGAGTTTTTAATCTGACTAAAGGTTGCTTCTTGGTCCTCCGGGTGCTGATCCGGACGGCCAGGCTGGAGGGGTAGCCACCACGGGCAGAGGACGTATTCTCGATATTGTGCCTACCGAAATTCACCAAAGAACGTCTGTATTTTTGGGAAGCAAAGAGGACGTGCAGGACGTGATTCGCTTTTACGAAGAAGCGGACAAAGCAGCGGCCTGAAGCTGTATGTATGTATATATTGTGTGTACGTATATGCAATGGGACCGTGCAGGGTAGAAAAACAATCAGAAGACTAGAGAACAATGATCCAGGGTAAGGGTGAATTCTAACATAACAGTCAAGGACACTCGTTAAAATGAAACCATCTCCGCTTCATGTGTCATTACCCCTACATCTTTACGGACACGCATGATGTGAGGGAAAACAAACTAGTGTATCATCTCGGTCAGCGAGAGCTACAACTTACATTGCTGCTCACTTTCTCATCGTACTCATGCATAACTTCTGCAGACAAAAGTTCTTTGTCCTTAAGCAAGCGACTGTACCACTGATCAAGTGCGAATAGCTGTCAGACGGTCAGTGATAAGATCTAGCCATAAAGGATGAGACACACTTGTGCACTTGTTAACCCCAACAAGATAAATATAATGATCCAGTTCCCGGGGGAAACCGCTTGCCATAACAAAGCGTGCAATGGCGAGTAAACTCTGCACCGTGTTCAGAATGCCGACATGGAATGAAAAAGCACGACACACATGAACAACGCCATTTCGCTTTTCTCCGGTGCCCAGACGCTAAGTCTCTGCACTTTCCGTGACGGCTTAACTTTCGACGCTGGGGGCTTGGATCCTAACAGAAAGCTCCTACTATAATGTGAACAAAGGGACTCCTTCGAGAGAAACATCGCAGGGACGACGAACCATATGACCCAAAACAAGTTTGCCGATTGAGAAAAAATACGAGATATGGCAGGGGGTGGATCAGGATTGTCGATATGGTCCAAGTCGTCGCGGTCAACAAGTTCGGCATTGGGGGAAGACACTAGGTCGTGGCGCTGGAAAAAATGGTAGTATTTGATACGCGTGAATAAGTACACTGCGTTTAAAATCGATATAATGACTAGGAGTATGGATGCGGGTGTGGTCTGTTAGTTTAAAGGTAAATTCATGCCACTATAGCGGGGCTAGGAGAATACATACCCAGTCCATCCACGAAGTGACAGACGGTTCTCCAGGCATATTGATTTCGCCCAGCATGTCTTCCCACCCAATATCTTCATCCTTGAGGCGGCTTAGCTTTGTGTAGCGCACAATGAGGTGCGTTAAGTGGAGGGTGGCGCCGAGGAAGCGCGCGACCCTACTCAAATCAGGCATGCGCTCTCGTGGAAGGTCTTGGATATCATAGAGAATCTGTGACGCCCAGTTGGAAATACTGCGAATCACATTGACGACAGCTAAGATCGGGCTTGTTTGTGGAAGGTGTGCGCCACATACCGTTCCTTGGCTGATATCTTCCTGTAGACCCTTTTGGGGGTCATCTTGGCATTCTTCGCCACAGATGGCTCAGGCGTACTGACTCCTGGGGTTCCGATGCCGACACTGGATCGTTTGCGCAGTTTGCGCTGGGCGGCAGGTGTCGCATACGGAGGGGGGCGGCGATGTATTGCTGCATCCCAGTCAAATGGCAACGACGACGAAAGGGGGGACCCAGAGACGCGGGGACGGTTTCGCGGGGTCAGTGGGTCGAATGGCATCGTGACCTAGAGCACGTTACCTTGAGGAACGCATTGTCACAGGGTCACAGAGCTGGAGTCACCATTTGATGCCGCGGCGAACACTTGTAAACATTTCGCGAGCATTCGCGATTTCGCACTGATTGTACCACAAACTGGAATCCGTTGTCCCTCGGGTCCTATGCTCTCACACCTCGGAGCAGGAGCACAGGCCTTAATCATCTTGTTGATCGTCCTCAGGGCCTGAAGATGCCAGTACTTGATCCAGGCGCTTGATGCTCTGGCCTCCGGAGATCTAGTGAGACTTTGTGTCGCAATTAGTGTACTGGATTCTCTACACTTCCGAAGCAAGAGGAATCATCCCGTTCCTGTCGGGATTTCAGAGAAAATTCGCTGGCCTGCCAAGGCCCTTAGGCCGTAGGGCTGCCGTCACGTCATTTGCATACGCTCGTGGCAGCACAAAGCTTGTCTATTCTTGTGTCGTCTAATTTGGGTGTTTAGGTTTTTTTGAAAATAGGTGCCGGGGAAATGGAGTCTTTCAAACCTGATTAAAATAACTCGCCAGAAGTTATAGCTATGGTACGCTATGGTACATCTCTTCCCTGTGCGCAAAAACAAGGGAAGATGAGGGCGCCAGATAAGATCGCTAGCGGCAGAGGTTTTTTTTTCCCTTCATGTTTAGCCGGTCATCGATCTATATCTACTATATATGTACAGTAGGAAATTGTCTGTTATAAGCGAGCATGTCGCCAGGGTCGGACGACCCATATGTATGGTGTTCTGCAAAATACTTTGCTCAGACCCTGGTCGATATATCGGGGAGCAAGAATATGAGTGTCACGCTGTCCAACTCCAAAGCATGACAGACACTGTTGGTCGATGATCTGAAGAACCCCCGGAGTGAGTGGCATGTGGTTCAATTGAATTGTGCTGATGCTGGAAAGCCGTCACAAAGATCTACACTTGACTTCGCCAACAGTCAGGTCATGATCAAATATTGACATTACAGCCAAAACTGGGCCGAAGGAGCTAAGGAGAATTAGCTGCCAGTGAGTCTAGCCCGGAAGACGCCAGGCCTAAAATGCGACTGAGCTCAAACAATTGTTGGTGAAACAAACTCGCAGACAGACCTAGAATACCAGTGATATACAAGCATCTCCCAGGCATGTCGTCTAACGAATTGTGCACATGTAGCGTGCAATTTTCTGAAACCTAGGCTAGGATCAGTCATCAGTCAGCACAGTATACATAGATGGTACGCCCTCCATAGATGAAACCAGTCCGCCAAAATCACCCATGAATGTCTTAGAGCACCGCATGAAGAGTCCTAAAATCATGCGGATAAAAGAGTAATTTTCTGTTTAACGACGCTAAGGTGCACATTGGAGTCCTGGGTCGGGGACACTGGTGTAGAGATGCAGATGACTGATTGGTAAGCGAATAGTTTGTAGCACCCGTGGGAACCTTCTGAGTTTGAAATATTGTTCAAACGCGGCGTGGCCAATTGTTCAAAACCGTCCAAACCGTCTTCCATACCCTCCCATTGTTCTCCTCCTCTTCCCCTCATCATCTCCTCGCTGCACGCGTCGTATGTCTTTTATTGCTTCTGCCTCACTATATTAACTATTGTACTTTCCAGGTGCTCTTAAATTCTTTTACGACCAATCATATCCGCGTTACGACTTGTCCGTTCAACACGCTTCACCACGTCTTCCTCTACTACCACTACCACCAGAACCATCTCCCCGTCTACGGTCAGCATGGCTCAACCATCTTCTTCCCACCATCGCGGTGAACGCGAACGCGAGCGTTCTTCACACCATCACCATCGGACAATCTCGTCCACGACGTTACTTCTCGTACTTTCGCTCATTCTTGCTGTGTTGGCAGTGATGTTGTCTCTGCCATCCTCACAAGTCACCTCGAACCCAGAGGGTTCTTCTTCCAACGGAGTATGGGGTTACCTAAGCCCCAAGCGTTCGCAAGCTCTGGTGGCGCGAGAGCATGCCGTCGCGGTACGCGAAGCAGAAGTAGCTCGTCGCGAAGCGGAAATCCTTGCTGGATCTCCGGGTGGCGTAACCCCCGTGTCTTGCCCACCCGTACCGTCGTCATCTGCCCCTCCTTCTCCACAAATATTTGTAGAGCCTCCGGTCCAGACCATCATTAAAGAGGTGGTCAAAGAGGTGGAAGCAATAGGTCCACCAAGTTGGTGGAAAGACACTGGTATTCGCGTCGACGAGCTACTTGACCGCGAGGCTAGAATCTCGGACCGCGAAAAGGACGTCGGCAGGCGGGAAGAAAATATTGGTCGTCGTGAAACTGATGCTTCTCGTCGTGAAACCTGGATTATGGAACAACTTATGTTTGTTGACCCTGTATTTTCTTCCGGTGTTCAAGCTAACTTTGTTGAGTAGTGCCCTTGGAAATGAACCTGGCCATACCGTCGAGGAGGAGATATTTTATGATTCTGGATCCGCAAGGCGGAAGCCAAAGGTACCGCCCTTTCCGCGTGCCCGGACCTCCGAGCTCTGAGACGAAGAGTTAAAAGGTTTAGCATGGACGCAAACTTCAGTATATACCTTTCTACTTCTTGTCTGTACAACATTCTAGTTCGTCTACCTCCCTCCCCCACCCCCATGCCTTCTCACCCCATCTGTTCATTTTTCTTTCCTCTTCGTCCGGGCTTGGGGGTGGGCTTTTTTCTTCCCATGGGTTCGTTGGCTCACTTCCATCCACGCAGGAACTCCCACCAATAATTTCTATCACTGAAACAAAGATCCAAACTGTCACTTATACACCTCCCCCTATGACTCAAATTGAAGTACTCACGGAAACAGAGACGGTAACTGTGCCTCCTGCAGCGCATACCCGGGTTGCTGCGCGACCTGCCCCAGAGGAGCATATACGCACAGGACCGGCTACCTTAAACGCGCGCCCTACGACAGCTGTGGAAATCGTCAAAGAGGAGTTGTCGCTCCCTACTCCTGAGGTCGTTTCACAGGAAGTCGAAGAGATAGTTGAAGAGGATTTCGAAGAACCAAGAGGTAGGGGAGAGCGCACAGTGACTGTGGTCCAACGACCTAGACAGACGAGGCGACCGACAAAGTGGTTCGGTGGTAGATGGTGATTCTGTACTATCCCTTGCCTGGCTCAAAAAAGCGACGCCTAACGATTTTTGATGACTGTTGAACCTTTTTCTATTTTGTTTATAGTTTTTTGCATGTTCAGTTAAGCTTTCATGTCGTGCTTCCGTTGGTTTGGATTTCAGAGATGTCCATGCTTCTCCTACTTGTATTTACCTGTTATGTAGTTCTCATTCAGGACTGGGAAGAAAAACAAGTTCAAATGATCTAAAGTCATGATGCAATATCTTTGTTACGGCTTGGCGGCAGTACTTGTGGCACGAATGCAATCTAAGACTTGCTCCGGGTTGGGCCTGCCGGTATCTCCGAGGGGTAAGATATAATTTTGTTATTTATGGACTGACAAATCGCAGAAATTTCAAGAAACTGCAACCGCCTGCTGAGACACGCCGAAAAATGTTTGCAGAGAATACGGGATACTTGGAGGAGTCGCAAAGGAACCCGCGGCATCGAGAGAGTCCGAGGGTCCTTATATGCATTGAGCGCCAATACTGAGATCGACATACTAACTTGTCCAGAAGTGCCGCGATCCGTTGTCCCTTGCGCGTTTATTACATAAATAAACAAGTGTCTGAATGAGTTGGTACCGGGAGTCAGCAATCGGCAATAGATAATCAGAAGAGATCTAGATATTGGATGTTTACCCAATATGAGTGCTGTGCACATTGGATAGCAAATCGGTGAAAGGGCCGTAACAATATCAAGGGTCATGTCGGAAAAACAAACTACACAACCAGAAAAAAAAAATCTGTCAATGAATGTTACGTGTGGGCGTGGGGATAGACGGCTCATCTTGTACAGACCTGAACTTGAAGCCTGAAGGTTACTGGACCCGGCGGTATCGTGCTCAATCTAATAATGGAGCGTGGTGTGTAAAAAGGGCGGGGTGAAATATTGTGTCAAGAGCCCAAAAAAAACAAAAAATAGGAAAGGTACTTGAACCCACCTATTCCGCTGACTGGGCCACAGCGCGTCCGGGTGCCATAAATTGACAGCAGTCTCCTGAACTTGACAGAATAAGAGCGAAACGGCTTAGATGCCCGTTAGATGCCTCGGGCCAAAGAGGTTTGGGTGCCTCTAGCTACATAGCAAAGTTATTGAGGAATTGATCGGTCCTAATCCTTGCCAATTCGAGGTGAAAAATCCGGGGTCAGGAACAGGTGCCAGTGAAAATATGAAACTCGACACATCGGAACAAATGCAGCTACAGGCATTTCAACATAGCGGCATTCCTTGGCAGTTCTTCGAGAGGCAGAGCGTCCCTGCTCCACTGCAGCTGAGTCTATGGTAATTGTGTGAAACTAGTTGGCAATTAGCATCGATCCAGGCTGTGACCAGGCGTGACATGGCGTGCGTGACGAACGCGTCCTTGCCTTCCACCATTACCCACAACGCGTCGTGTTCAACACTCCAGGCTCCTCGTCCTAGTCTATTTCACCACTCACCACTCACGGCCAAATGG
This sequence comes from Ramaria rubella, assembly GCA_015039355.1. NCBI lineage: Eukaryota > Fungi > Basidiomycota > Agaricomycetes > Gomphales > Gomphaceae > Ramaria > Ramaria rubella. The sequence continues at coordinate 81,101 of MU134418.1, read as the reverse complement.
ATGTTGACTATCACCTCTCCGCAGGAGCTTGTGCTCAGATTACCCAGGCGCCGCTGGAAGACGCAGATTCCTGGAATTTGCACCCCACGGTCCAGTTTCTCTCCATAAAGAAACTTCCCAACACCAAGACAGAAGCAAGTCCAGACAGATATCGTCTCATCATATCAGATGGCGTCCACTTCGTCCAAGCCATGCTCGCCACCCAGCTGAATGAAATGGTGGAAAAAGACACCATCAAGAAACATTCTGTGGTCGTATTGGAGAAATATACTTCTAATGTGGTTCAGAACAAGCGGCACGTGCCTATGCTAATTTGCACTAGACTTTAACCTGAGATATGTGGCAGCCTCATTATCGTTCTAGGACTGCGAGTTGTCGGAGAAGCTACTGAAAAGCTTGGCGAGCCTAGAACGCTCGATACTACGCCTGTCGCCCCATCTTCGAACGCCAACGCCAGCGGCCCTAGTCGTGGTCCATCGTCTGCCGCGCCTGCCCAAGTATTACCTCAACCCCCTGAGCAATCCGCTCGACCAAACAGGCCGACCGGTCCCGAGAGATCTGCGCCAATATTCCCTATTGAAGGACTCAGCCCATATCAGAATAAATGGACCATAAAGGCACGAGTTACTCAAAAATCGGATATTAAACATTACTCCAACGCGAAGGGCGAGGGAAAACTTTTCAGCATGACTCTCATGGACGAGACCGGTGAAATCAAAGCAACGGCATTCAATCAGGTGGTAGACGAAATCTATGAACGCGTCGAAGAAGGCAAAGTGTACCTCATCTCTCGTGCTAGAGTGAATCTCGCGAAAAAGAAGTTCAGTCATCTTACGAATCAGTACGAACTAAGTTTCGAACGCTCAACGGAAATAGAAGAGGTCCGCTTATTTGCGCAACTGTCGATTGTACTGACTTTGTTTATAGTGTCTTGATCATGCGAATGTCCCCGTGGTCAAGTACAACTTTGTGGAATTAAAAGACTTGGAGTCCATCACGAAAGATTCTATCTGCGGTATGTTGCCTGAGATAATCGTGTGTAATAGGCCTTCCATGTGTACCCTCAGATGTAATCGGTGTGGTGAAAGAAGCTCACGAACTCGGAGAAATCACGTCGAAGTCAACGCAAAAAACGGTAATAACGTACTTCATGGTGCACAAATACAATTGAACCCACTTTTGACGCCAGATTGCGAAGCGAGAGTTGACCCTTGTCGACAGGTCTGGCTTTTCCGTACGCCTCACTTTGTGGGGTGACCAAGCGAAGAAATACACTGCCACTGACCAGCCCGTGATTGCTGTGAAAGGTGTAAAAGTGGGAGATTTCGGAGGTGAGTACCTGTAATGTTAAGAAGATGGTTACCATTTAATTCTTTACTGATTTTGAATCAGGGAGATCGCTGTCAATGTATAGTTCAAGCACAATGTACATCAATCCCGATATTACAGAAGCCCACGGACTGCGAGGATGGTAGGTTTAGACTCCTCGCCGATTTGTTATAACACCTGTTTGACGGTTTATGATTGCACAGGTTTGACTCGGCAGGCTCAGAGGCAAACTTTCAATCCCACAGTAGCGTGATGGGGAGTGGCGCTACTGGTCAGAACGCTGGTATCAATCGTGCAGAACATAAGACTATTCAAGAAGTCAAGGACATGAATCTGGGACAGGACAAACCCGATTACTTCTCCAGCCGCATCCTCATTACGCACATCAAAAGCGAAAATCTTTCATACCCTGCCTGTCCTTCGGAAGGCTGTAACAAAAAGGTTACAGAAGTGGCAGATGGTTGGAAGTGCGAGAAGTGCGAAAGGACCTACGAAAGTCCTGAGCACAGGTGGGTTCATCACGTCTAAGTCTTG